>CM031242.1:964523488-964644313 GCA_018340775.1 Taxus wallichiana var. yunnanensis | reverse complement strand
ATGATAAATTTATGTCCATATGAAGATTGAAATTTAAACTTGTCTATCAAATCAAATCCCCATATAGAAAAGGTCCATGCGGAAACAATGGGTTGCAGCATATGATATGGGCCATGATTAAGATTGATATGTCCTTGATATTGATCACACCATAAATATCGTATTCATGACAATATTTTTCATGGTTGGCCAATAATATCCTTGTTGTAGTAGTTTTTGAGACATGGATTTTCCACTAAAGTGACCACCACACTCACTATCATGCAACTATGACAAATCTATATGCACCTCATCAACTCTTAAACAACGTAATAGATGATAATAAAATGCATGTTTGAAAAAGAGAAATTGATGAGGGCATAATGGAGATATTCACGTTTCAATTAATGACCTTTATGAGGTGGAGACTTTTCGGGAAATTGTTATTGGTATATATAATTGTAAATGTTAGTAAACCACTAAGGATTTTCAACACTATGTGTAATGGATAAAACCTAAAGAGTGTCACTAATATTGGTATCAATAAATGTTATACACAACTGCAAATAGTGAAAGTCATGAAATTATCAGTGATATCTAATGGTATTAATGTGGTAGCACTAGCCATTGCATCAACATTTTTACTATCTTTGTGTGGAATATTAGTGATAAATTAGGAAGAAACTACAAATAAAATCCTTCTAACCAAGTATATTATGGGATTAAATTATCCTATTCTATGTGGTATACATATTGTACACGATAAATGATGAGCTACGAGTCGCCATAAATTTGAATATGTTAAATTTGCAATGTGTGTCGCTTTATAAAGGCCTAAAATTAAGGCCTCATATTCAATGATGTTATTAGTGTACAAAAATCCTAACCAGTAGGTAAATGGCATGGTTTCACCCTAGGGTGTTATAAAGACAATGTCTTCCCTTTCTCTTTTGACACATCAAGTTCCATCAAAGTATATAGTCGAAACTTCGAGTCAATATTATAGGTAATACATTCATCTCTAAAATTGGTGAGGGTTCGAAATCATTGTTTCAACAAGTTGATATGACATTAATTTCCTTTGATAAATTTTTTATACAAATTGGAAGTTGAATTTGGTTAATAAGATGACTCATCAAGTGATATAGATGGAGACATGTGTATGAGACAATATATAATGCAAGTGATCTACCTTTGTAATGATATACATACGTGTGTGTGTGTGTGTGTGTGTGTGTGTGTGTGTGTGTGTGTGTGTGTGTGTGTGTGTGTGTGTGTGTGTGTGTGTGTGTGTTTGTGTGTGTGTGTGTGTGTGTGTGTGTGTGTGTGTGTGTGTGTGTGTGTGTGTGTGTGTGTGTGTGTGTGTGTGTGTGTGTGTGTCATTGTTTAACGCCTTAGTCTTATTATATAAATATGACATTGCATGTTAAACAATGATATATATCATTGTTTAACATGCAATGTCACAATTTATCTATAACGAAGACTAAGGTGAGATATTTTTTTGAATTGGACTATAATTGTCTTCATATGGCAAAAAGTGTGGATAATATAGTAAATGGTACATTCATAATGATTATCATCATATTGTGTAATCAAAGCACGAGAGAATGTTATGTAGTGGAAATGTAAAGAAATAGTGGGTTTTCTAGTATAAGAGGGACTAGGACAAACAAATTGAGTAAATATTATTTTATGTCTCAAATGTTTGTTGATAATCCACATCCCATGCAAATAATGTATCTTTCATTAATAAACATATAAAGGTCAAGATTCTTGTCTGCTAATTGTTCTACAAAACAATGGATAGCTTGTATTTTTCATTGAAGGGATTGTAATTATTTAATATTTCATGGTGGTGACATGTCAATGATGGATTATATTTTTTTAGGGTAAGCTTCAATGCCAAGATGGGATTGATGTAGCCCAAAAATTTTCTATAATTCATTCCAAAGCCAAACTTTTGCAGGTTTAATCGTACATTATCTTGACGTAAATTGTTGAATATAAGCCAAAGGTCATGAACGTGATTACATCATTGTGTATATTTGGCTAGTAAATCATCGACATAATATTCAATAATCTTATATATGTAATCATGAAAATGTGTTTCATAGCCCATTGATAAGTGGAGTGGGCATTTTTAATCCAAATGGCATGTTTGTGTAACAAAGGTACACCATGGGGTAGTAAAATTATTCTTTTATTGATCATTGGGGTTAGTTTTAATTTGATTATAGCCATCAAACCCATCCATAAAGGAGAATATTTCATATCTCGTAGTTGAGTCAACAATCGTGTCTTTCAAACTCGATTTACATTTTTAATCCATTCTTGTTTCCAAGATGAACCATAATTTCATATTTATTTTAAGAGGGAGAGGGAGAAGAGAGAGAACACTATAAATTGAAAAATCCATTCATATAAAGTAATTGATTAAATAATACTACACACACCGAAATGTTATAAAGTTTCACGAGTAATTTACGAAACCTATGGGGGTCTTAGGTATAGATTCTATCTTAAGTTGTGAGTGTGCAAAAATTGACCAAAACAACTAAAGTACTTACAGTATGGTTTCCAAAACCACTTGTTTTAAGTTCAAACATAAATTTCATCGATTCCTACCTACTCCCCTATAAAAAAATAACTCACCAGATTCGACGGAATTCAAATACGTTATACAGGGATCAATTTATGAAGGTGACTTTAAGACCAATTATCGTAAACACATCAAACACTTCTCTTGTATGACGACCAATGGGCTCCAACATCCACTTGAAACTCTAACTTACAAAATTATTTTTATGGAAGTTAGAGATGTTTTCAATCCGATAGAGTGTTAGAGGTATGTGAAGTTGTTTTCTAGCTACACCAAATCGATACAAAATTTGTAACCCAAAACCGATCACAATTTCATAAGGTGGAAACGTCATGAAAGTGACTTGATGTTAAAGGACTATCGAATATCACCTCCTTTAATCGAGATATTCATCTTGGTTAAGAAAACTTCATGGTTTCTTGGGTCAACATGGATCTTGTTTAAGATTTGTTTTCCCGATAACCATTCGATGTGGCATTGATCCATGCACATGGTTCCAAAGGCCTTTTTTTTACGTTTAAAGAAAAATATTTTCGGGAAAGGTAAAATCCATATCATTCATTCTAATTTTTCATTTCTATTTTAGTATACAACATACTTAAATATAACTCTAAAAAATGATGAAATGTTTAGTTTGAAGTGAGAGGAAGAGTGATCCATATCTTTTACACTAATCCCACGATCCCCACATTTGACAAGACCACATCAAATTTAGGAAATCCAACAACAATTTGCGAGCTCACAAGAGAGAATTATAGGTAGGGGTGTCATATATTGTTTTTTTTTCAAAACTTTTGAGCCACCTCAAAAAAATTCTTCTAGCACAATAATGAGTCATGTGTAAAACTGAAAAGTAGATCGGATCTAGTTTTATTTTAGTGAGCTAGCAACCTAATTCAATGAATACCCACAAATCTGCAGGTAAATATATGAAATCCATACTAGATAAAATACATAACAAACTAGAAAATAACAGCAGTTCATTCCTAGTCACCCAACAGGATGAGTTGACCACTAGAAGGTCATCCCTACAAACCCATTTGTGCAAAGACCAACAACCATGTCTCTCCATGAGACCATACACTTTTTTAAAGATTTTTTTCCAAACAATTATCATGGCTTGTTTAGATTTCCCATTTTTGCATAGGATGGAGGAAAACTACCAAAGAAATTTATTTTTCCAATATGCTTTGCTAGATGTTTGTGCCCGCCCAAGGTGCCTCAACAAAAACATTTTGAGTATATCCTGTAATCAAGGCATTCCCAAAACCTTATTTACCTAGGAATTTTCTCATATAGTCCACATACCTTATGTTTCCTCCACATTTCTCATACCATCTACCGGCTGCTTGCATCTACGAAAAAAAAAAAAGAGGGATGCTTAAAAATGATGTGGCGATTTGGTATGGATGTGGTGTATTATATTTACAACTATCAGTCAAAGGACTTCTCTCTTATATGCATGCCTATCTGTAATGCCTTCCTTGAGCCCCAAAACCATATTTTCTTCTTGCCACCACATGTTGTGTCACATGTCATTTAAATTATATAGTGTCACATGTCATTTAAATATATTATATTATATATGTTTTACCCAAACAAAAACTCTTTAGACATTCATGTCTTCCTAGGAGGGGCACTACAAAGTTCTGAACACCCCGTTCATCAAATTCATGAACACTGCAGGGGCATTCGTCATAACAAATGACATAACTATGAACTCGAGTGGCCATATCTCATATGGAAAGCTAACTTGTGGAAATTTATCTCTGATCCTCATTGAAGGTACCTAGACTTAAGATCTATCTTGGAAAACATTGTGGTCCCCTTCATCCGATCAAACAAATCATCAATGCGAGGAAAGGGGTAGCGATTCTTGATCATTACTTTGTTCAGCTGACGATAGTCCACACACAACTATAAGGATCCATCCTTCTTCTTCACAAAATCATTGATGCACCCTAAGGGGATACACTAGGATGGATTATACCTTTCTAGAAAAGGCCCTCTAGCTACTGACTTGAGCTGACATAGCTGAGTTGTGGTCATCCTATATGGAGCGCGTGAGATAGATTCCACTCCGGAACCAAATCAATGTGAAAATCTATCTCATGCGGGGGAGGCATCCTAGAATCTCATTAGGAAAAACATCGAGATAACTTCAAACAAAATGGGGTGAACATCAAGTGAAGGTCCACTAGCCCCATCCTCCGACCTATCACTAATTTTTTAATAGCATATAACCGAAAACCCCGTCACACACACTTTGCTCCAAATAAGCGTTATAGAGGAAATAGTGCGAATAGAGATGGGTATCTTGACTCCAACAACCACCGACTCCACTCCTGAATCATTTGCACAAGATATGACCTTTCTATGATAATCAACTCTATCTTTATGCATAGATAATCAATTCACGCCCAATATAACTCATACCAACCCAAGGGAAGGACACGAAGATCCAAAGTCATGGTAAATGGTCCTAGGTCCACTATGCACTCCTTAACTAAGGATTCTACTAAGATCTTGGCTCCAGAAGCCATCTCAACATCCCAAATAAGGCTCTGTCTAACTGCGCCACCATCCTGCAATGCTCTACTAAAGATGGATAAATGAAATAATCAGATGAGCCCTGAGTCAAAATAAAATAGGGGTGGAAATACCACCAATGCTATATGTGGTCTCTATCACTATGCCTTGGTGCTCTGCACGTAATTCTCGACCACTTTGCATATATCTTGTGGCTCCTAGCCATGTCACTAACTATAGGCTCAGAAATAGGTGTCTTACCCTTATTAGTAGAGTGGTTCTCGAGGGCCTCTCTCACCAATGATGTCCATGCACACCGCATCCATAGTAAGTACCTAGTCATCTCAACTAAAAAGATAGTCCTCTAGGTGGCCTAGTAGTATGTGCTGAAGAACTTGATGATCTTACCATAGATCTCTGGGTGTTATGGTGGACGTACTCGTGTTGGACCGTGCTCAAGGTGGAGCTTATGTCTTGTTGGGTACCCTAGCTAGAGGTCCCATACTACGCTCTCTCTAAGCATCATGGCACTATAGAGGTCTAAAGGCGGTTAATTTTGTTGTTGCTGCTTTGAGGAGGTGGAGGAGGCTGGAAGGAAGGCGTGTGCTGAAGTGTGTCCTCCACAAGGAAGGTTTGATCCCCTCGATCTACTATCTTGTAGCTCTGTATGTGGAACCTCACTTTTCACGTGTCTACTAAGTATTCCCCTAGTTTTCTACTATATAGGCCTTCTCCACAACCTCTGATAGTGTCTGGGAAATGAATGTGCATTGCCCCACCCAAGTCTAAGTTCATGCCCCGGATAAACATGTGAACTCTCACCTTCTCATCTTGCATGTAGTCTACATGTTGAGGTAGATCAAAAATTGTCCCTCATACTATGCCACTTTATCATGGACGCCTATCGAGATCATGAAACTCATGATCCACTCTTTGGATGAATCTCTTGGATATGTATCTACCCACTGAAATGATCCTGAAGAGCTCTGAGTAATTGTATTTGAATTTGACTCTCATAAGGTGGATGGAAACACAAGCTTTCATGTTGTTCTTATGAAAGGGAATAGCTTGAAGCATCTACTCAAGCTAACCAACCATGCCTCTGCCTTAAATCCCTATGTGTCTCCAAAAAATGAGGTGGGTGTAACTTTAGTATCTCTCTAATGTCATCTCGTTATCAAATTTTACCCCTATGTCTCTCTCGCATGATCATCTATCATCCTAGGGCTCCTAGACCATCTTTGTGTCCCATATCTCTATCTTAGTGCTCCTCAGGAGGTGACCCATGCCTCACCGACTACAATTGAGATTTATCTTCCCTATCCTCAGTCTTGTGACGTGAAAGTGCATGATCCTCTACTAATGGCTCTTTGTCATGTCTGCTAGGTTTCCCTCCTAAAGATCCTCTGTGTATAGCGACATTAACATCCTATAGTGTTTGTAATATCTGAGGTAAAATAGTTGTTCTGACTAATCTGGGGGGTGGGTCTAGGTCCACATGTAGAACCCCTCATCTAGTCTCGCACCTCCTACACAGACCAAGATGGGAGTTAGTTTATCATCATCTAAGTTTTTGTTTCAATTTTCTAAGTTTTCTATGTTTAAAAAAATATCATACAATGTTGTGTGTTCTAGGTTTAGAGTTGCGCTAGGTTTATTTGTTTATGTTTTGTGTTTTCAAGTGTGCCTTGGGTCCAAGCATTGAGCCCATAGCTCGATACCAAGTGTAACGCCACAATTTTACCCGCACAAAACAAAATACAAAACAAAGGTTATATTAGAAAAATTATGAATAATTTTTTTCATAAAACAATATCGATTACAAAGTTTAACATAGTTCTCGATTAACAAACGATCGTTTCAAAACCAATTAAATAATAATATTTAAACTACATTTTAGGTTTACAATCCCCTTAGTTTCCTCCTTAATTATTTTAATAACCTTACTCAAATGTCATTTAATAATTTTATTATTTTAGGGCTAAGTCTAATTTGCCCTTCCATTTAAACAATACTATTAAATTTAATCCCCAATTATAAATGTTGTCTAAATTACTAGGGAATGAATTTATTTTAATTATCACAAGGTCATGGGTCTTTTATTTTTAAAATTTACTAAATAAAACATAATGGGTAACAAATTAAAGTTAGCTTCTACACCACTTAAGTGGCCCCATTCAAACTTGACCCATGCATTTAAATGATGATTTCACCTAACTCCCACCTAACTTTTGTAGGGATCATTTCTAGCCATTGGATGGAATCAATCTAGGCCATTGGATCTAAGGGATTTCAAAATAACCCTAAACATCTCTATGGAGGATTTTATTCTCTCATTTGACTTATTTTCTCATTTCTATTTTGCAGGTTTTAGGGAAGGAGAGAAGCCATGGAAGAGGAAATAGAGCTTGGGATGGATACACACAATCCCAAGTTTTTTCTTGTTTTTCATTTCTATTCTACCCTCTCCTAAGGTTTGTTTGGAATTTCACTTTATTTTAAATTTATTCATTGTTGTAAAACAATTTCTTGTATTTACCCTATTTGGGCAAATGGGCATTTTCCCCTTTTAATAGATCTAGTTTTATTTTATTTTATAGAGGATACACTCGTTGAAGAGTATATAAGTATGTATATATATTTCTAAATATATATACATATATACACTTATGTGTGTGTGTGTGTATATATATATATTTATGACATCATTTGCTAAATAACTTGGCGAAGGATTTTACTAATGATAGCTACATTGAAAATTTCCAAATGGCCAAATGTTATGAAAAGCGCAAGTTTGAAACAATGTTGGTGGGGTTAGGCCCCCACTAACCCACCATTTAATTAAAAAAGGGGGCGAGGGTCATCGATCAACACCCCCATCCCATATAACTATGGGGTGGGGGTGGCAGTCAATGCGACCCTCCCTACCCCATTTCCTACTCAAAACAAATGTGGCACAACCGTTTAGACTATAAGCATTACACAATGAAAATTTTATATTATTTTTTTTAAGGTTTGAATAATTAAAATTTAATAATGGTATATATATATATATATATATATATATATATATATAATCTAATCTATTTTTAATATTTTTAATTATTAACTTTAACAAATATAATTTCTTTA
This sequence comes from Taxus wallichiana var. yunnanensis, assembly GCA_018340775.1. Taxonomy (NCBI): domain Eukaryota; kingdom Viridiplantae; phylum Streptophyta; class Pinopsida; order Cupressales; family Taxaceae; genus Taxus; species Taxus wallichiana. The sequence continues at coordinate 964,636,071 of CM031242.1, read as the reverse complement.
GTTCAAAACAATGGGTTTATGATTTGCAACATGTTTATTATATATACACAATAAATGTATATAATAATGTATAATTTAAAATTGATATATAGGAAAAAAATTTGAAGTTAAAGAAACAAGAATTTTATGAGGTAAAATACAAGACAAGGAATTTTATAATTTTCTTCTTATTCATTTAAAATTAAAATTTGGGAAAACTAATTAAAAAATTTCCTTCAACATACCATACTAGTAAGGAGGGATTTTTTTAACCATGTACTTTCCTTTCTTAAACTTGACTAAAATGCAAGTAAAGTTTTAAATTTTTCAATACTTCTCTCATTCAATAGATCAATAGTAACTTTTCCTTTCTATCACAAGATATAAGTAGTAACCATTTCCAACAACAATAAGTTTTAACAAGATTCCTATTTCTTTCACAATGAAACATATCACATTTTGGAAATAATGAAACAACTTAATTTCAAGAGAGATGCATTATTATTTCTACTCATTTTAAGTTTTCTATTTCATTTAACTAATGCAAATATTTTGTAGTTTCCTTTCACAAACTAACACATTTGAAAATATAAATTTCTCATACAAACACTCTTAGAAGAGTTTACAAAATATAGGGATTTCAAGTGATAAAATAACTTTCTTTCAAGCTTACAAATTTACAATCATCCACTCAAAGTGGGAATAATAAAATGAACAATTTACAACATAAGGGCTTTCAACAAGGCAAAAATACAAGTCTCCAATTTACAAGTCTTCTCCCAAATGTAGCTCCAATCTAGCTCACTTCAATCTTTCACAATAAGGATCACAATACAAAGGAAGGGGGAATAGGCAATGCTCTCCACCCAACCTTTAATCCATTAAGAGGAGAATCCATCCCCTTAATGGCCCCAAGCCCCAACCAAAGAACCATGAGGGATCTTGAGCAACATTTGACAACTTTTCAACAAACATGGCTTCCACAAACAACATACATTTCAAAATATTCAACACAACTAAAATGACATACTCAACAAGTTTTATAACTTCACAAACAATACATAGGTTTGATACCCAAACCAAATGGAGCAAGGACTATGGGAAACCACCTCCTTTTTCCTCCCAAGTGAAGTGGGAGTTTCACCCTAAGCCTCCAAGTGCACAAAACAAACAACACAATATCCTTATCTCTCCCTTGCAAGTATGCAACAATATGACCATGATTTCCTTTTCACTCCCCATAGGTGAAACTCTCAATCACACTCCCACCAAATGCATGCCTCACAAACTCTCTTTCCCTCCCCAATGGTCCCATAAGTCCATCTCCCACACCCAACTTAAGGCATACTACCCAACCACACAAAAGCACATTCAAAAAACTCATACTAAATTAAACAAGCACCATTTTCACATTTACAAACCTAAATAAGAAAAATACAAGGATGGAGATCCTACCTCTCCATCAATATTCCAAGAAAACTTCACTCCACAAGTCTTTCACACCTCTAAGCCAAGAAAATTCCTAAAAGTAACTCAACAAGCTCCCAATTTAAAAAATGTCAAAGGAAGAAAATGAACAAGTAACCCCCATTCCATAAAAATCCATCAATAAATAGAAATGGAATGTGAGGATGATGAGGTGGATCCATGTAGGATGCCACTTCATCATTCCTCCATTCCCACACTCAAGTCAAACACCATGCCCAAGACAATAAATGAGCATGTAAGAACTATGACAAACCCACATGGCACTCAAACTTGCACACCATGCCTTCTAAGGAAAAAATTAATTGAGGTAAGAAGGAAAGTGTAATTATTTTCACTCTTTTACACTCTAAAAGGATAAATAAGTCAAAAATAAACTCCCCAACCCATAGGTAGGGTTGTTGGGTAAATTTAAGAGGCATGGGACAAGCTTAGCTTGTCCCACAAGCCTCCAAAAAGGCCTCCCAAGTCAAAATCCGAATTTTGAAGTTGGGGTGGAGTACATCACACACAAACCAACATAAATCTCACTTACATTCACAAGATTTCAAGGACTATCTACCCTCTTAATTAACCAATTGTCACATCCAAATTTTAGTTAACAAAATAAGTAGGATTAACTTAATTAAAACACCTTATTACTAGCTAATAAAGTGACTACAATTTCCAACAATTAAATACATATAACAAAAAATAAAGCACACACAAATTAAAAAAAAAGGAAAACATTTCACCTCATGGCCACACATGTGAGGTCACCCCATGGAAAACCTCCTAATTAGGCATGCAAAGTACACAACATAACATTAGACAAGTTGTCAATTTTTGCCCATGTTACTCAACACCCGATATCCTTCCATGGTTGGTCCCCTATCCCCTTTCGATGTATGTGATAAAGTGTCCTACAACACAATAAAATATCTCTCTAGCCTTTTGGCTATATTAACAACATCGAGATAATATACATATAAAAATCAATAATCATCATTCGAAATTAGCAATTCTATCATCTAGCATCATACAATTAATTTGATTTTGGCATCCATAAAATCATAATTCTACTCAAAACATCCAACATATGTTATGCATCCAAATTATGACATGTTAGTATAAAAATCAGAATATTGCAAATCAACATATATATATATATATATATATATATATATATATATATATATATATATATATACATATATATATATATATAACGGTTTATCATCATCATCTAGTGCATCATAATAAAAATGTAAATAACATAATGTCAATAGTCCAAATCTCTGCATAGTCCATCATCTACTGATCAAAATATAACACTCAAATGTCTAAGTATCCATTTAATAAGATATAACATCAAAATGAAATAGTGTCGAAGAGGAGTGGTCACTACATTAATTAGCACTAACTAATCAAATTTAGTTAACTTAAAAGAAGTACCTAACAACCAATAATAAAAGTGACTCCACATACTAACAAAAATACAATTACTCACAAATAAATAAAAATCAAAAGGGAAAAACGCAAGTTTACTCATGGTCATAATTGAGGCCACCCCCGATGGGGACCTCAACAGTATAGTAACAACACCACACAACACATAGTTACATGAGTTGTCGTGGTGACATGTTTCCAATACCCCACATTCCTTCATTTTTGGTCTCCTATCCTCCGTAGTTTGTTGTGCTATAATTTCCTACAAAATCAAACAATACCTTTCTAGCCTTGTGGCCACATTAACGATGTAGAGATAATAAAACACATACATATTTTCATAACAATTCACATCATCGAATATCATAATTAAACCAACATTAGAATCAAGTAATTCAATAATTGTTCAAATTTTTAAAATTTTAATTCTACCAATCCATCAATTTTTACTAAGATCATAACATCAACAATCATCTAGAAATGTCCATAAATCAAGTCCAATGTGCCAATACATTAGTAGCACTTAAAACATCAAATACTGATATGTAAATCAAGCATATAAAATCCATCGCATAATTCACATCATGTCAAGAGTCTAACACCTCCATATTTTCTATCAAGTAGGTTAATCAAATCATATACGAGGATGTACATAAAAGTCCACACTACAACCATACGGTCAAAATAACAATCGAGAAAAATAGTAATCATGATGTCCTCGCATCTTATTAGTACGCTAACTAGAATACAACAGCACAAGGTTCAACATCATAATCAATTCAAATTGAAAACCTAGTTCAATCATTGTTGAAGAGGAGTGGGCATTACTGAAGCAATTTATTTGTTGCCGATTCTAGCCATGGAATTTGTGGAGAAAAGAATTAATGACCATGTATATATGAAAAAATTGAATGGCAAGCATGTTGGATCTAAAGTTAACACAAAAAAATGATAGTTGCAAAAAGTACGGTAATGATTATATTAGAAAGCAAAGTTGGCAACAAAATTTAAAACATTTCTAGATTTGAATTACACTTTGTCATGTAAATGGCTTCGATTCACTAATAGGTCATATATATTTCAATATGAAATACAATCTTAAGCGTCAATTTCCTCACACGTGTCAAAGCTAAGCACCCCTCACTCGGTAAAATACATGCCCATCACCATAAGAAGTGTTAGAGATAATTCCACATTCAATCAAATTCAATGACAAGAATGTCCATAACACCTAGTGCGATCAGAGTTCATCCATTGAAAGTCAATTGTAGATATAAAACCAAATTTGTACTTCCTACTATGTATGTGATGAATTTCGTTCCTTCGATACAATAATAATTTCTTGTTTTTAAGTCTATATTAAACATATGTGAAAATCTAGCAAATCCTTCAAAAAATCCACAAACCTTTTATTTTGTATCCGAGAAATTCTAAATTAGTATGACCAATCTTGTTAAGGTAAAATAAAGAACAGTGTGTAAAGGAATAGGTGAAAAATATCCTAGAACATCGACGTAAGAATGAAGTGATATAAGAAGCACTTTATAATGATCGTAAGACGAATATAAAAAATCGATACCATATTCGCAAAGTAGGAATTGTAAATGTAAAATTGGACGAAATTGAGGGTCGAGGAAGTAGTAATACATTTTTAACCGAACCATTCAATATTTTGGCCATGCTTATTTGTTTAATGCGCCGCCACGTAATTCACACTACAGTCGATTTTATTCGACCCCATACTCAAATTGGCGTTCCCACTTGAGATTTTTATATCTTCGTTGATTTACATAGTTGAATGAATAGGCATGAAAATGTGTGAAGATGAAGCTAAACAAAATACAAGTTATTTGTTGAAGTAGACATACAAGAAGGATGATTTGTTTGACGTTGTTGTGGTGACTAAATTCTATTATTGGTCAACCAAGTATTGAATCTTGATTATTGCTTAAATTTTTTCTTACCATTGAGATAGATATTTTTTTTTTTAATGTGTGTATTTGATAATAGGGTTTTGAGCATTGATTTGGTAGAAAAAAAATCACACGGATCCAAATACAAATATTATATGGGTTACGAGATGAAATTTACATATTGGATAGAGGTCTTAGTATAGAGATAAATGACTTAAGTTTTCCATTTTATTTGCATGGCTTGATAAGGGTGTTTCCCAAGCCTCTCAACAAGTCATGTTATAAATTACCCTCATTCCCTACATTCCCCACTTGTTAAGACCATGGTTTTTGTAGGCACTTTGATGGGATGTAGAAAATTCCATGATTTGATTTTGTATCTTACCCAAAATTTTCTCCTAATGCGGTCGGCAGTGTAAATCTTGACTCCATTGTCTTGGTCAGTGTCCCTTGTCAAAATATTGCAGATCTTGGAGTGTGGAGAAACATAAACCGCTTTTTCCAGTAGAACATGGACAATGGCTAATCCTAAAAGCCTTTTCGACATGTCTTTTTCCTATAGAATAATTCAAGCATTTTATTGAGATTTGAGGAACTAACCACGTTGGAACCCAAGTTAACATAGGTAATTTAGTAGTAATTGGATATTTGTAGTGAGTGCAAACTCGAGGGATTTGATTTTTGCCAATGGTAAAGTAGGGATCTGCACCCTAAAATTTAAATAAATTGAATGTTACAAGGGCATTGTTGCACATAACACATCGATAGCCATCTATACCAGATATGATATGGGTTTAATTATTCTTACATGCTAAACCCAAAATTATTCTCCTTTTTACCGCACATAAATCATTTCTTTGGATCCGTATCTTCATTGAAGTAAGTTGTTTATTATTTTCAAAAGGAATTACTACTTGTCGTTGTATTGTTTTTTTGTTAAATGTAGAAGAAGAAGAAGTAAGTAGTAGAAGAAGTTTGGGGTGTATGACACACTTCATTGGGGCATATTTTCTTTCGGTATTGATTTGTTTTACGAGTGTTAGTATTACATGCTTTGTAAGCTTCATGGTCTTTGTGTTTACTGTTGTTTATATTTTTTTTCGATAAGTTGTTGTATTGCTAAGACATTAACGTGCCCTTCATACTACCCCACTTCTCTACAAAAAAACTTTCCTTGGACTTGACCATGTGGTGAACACTAACCACGGGATGTGTTAAAATTTTGTTCGTTGAAAAAGCTTTATAACTCTCGAAGATGCAAGATGTGGGAGCATACACATGGCACGTGAATTGTTTGATAGAATTCCCAAAAGAATTATGTTTCATGGAATGTTAGGGTTTAGGATATACTGAAAAATGGGAATTTTCTATGCTTGTGTCCATGGATTATATATCGTGATGGATGCATTTGTATTGATTGTTATAACAACTCAAACTAGTTCAAAAAACAACTTTGGCTAAGCAATGTCCAACTTGTCGTGCCCTTGAATAGGTTAATCTCTTCTGCATATAAATTAGCAACTCAGCCATTTGACTCTGGTGAGATGTATGCTAGATTCAGGAACTCTACTCTATTACCTAGTGCTTGCATTGGATATTTCATGAGATGGGATGACTATTCTTATAAACACATAAATTTCAATCATCCCTCATTGAGCAACTCTTGTTAAAGTAAAATGTGACTAGTTCCGAGTACTTTTGGCCTCCATATCTTGCCCCAAATGTCCACTTCATTTAAATTATGTTGGCTTTTATTGTAATGGTTGCTTCATGGGATTAGCGGCAGGGATGTTGAGATATCCATGTTAGTAATTATAACATGCAAGACACTTTGATCTTGAATGTATACGATGCCCTAAATTTGGTGTCTCTTAGGATTGTGGAGTGGTCGGTTCTTGACCTCTTTTCTTGGTGAGATATGTGGCTTGAGAATGGTTTTGATGTGGAAAGTTATGTGGCCACATCTAAAGAGGTGAACCAGGTTGTAGTTTTGTTCCTTCTTATTTCAGTGACTCTAGGAGAACAACAACTAGGGATTTGGGATGCATTGTTATGTGGGATGTTCGAGAATTATTAATCAACCTACTACTGATCCATTGGGATATGGATTTGCAAGAAAGAATGATGAAATGGTATGTGTTTTGATATTTTTGTAATGTTAAGAAGTGAAGCATGAGAGAGAAAAAAATTGTTGCAGAATGCACGAAGTTGAAGCAATCTCTCAAATGCGGGAATCACGAGTTTTCTAAAAAAGGTATAGTTTTCCCCTTTTCGCTTGCACTAAATTTTGCCTCATCATTTTAAGTTTTTTTTTTCGAAATATAATGTTGAATGATAGATGGATGTAACCCAATAATTGACAAAATATTATTGTGAAGTAAATTGTTAAAACAAAAAAAAGGATCTCAAAAGTCATGCACATGGAGCACCACACCCAAACATACCGCAAAACTGGAACTCTTTGTATGACCCCTAGTAACATGGAACACCTTAGGGAACCCTAAACGAGTTTTTAAAAAAATAATACTCTTGCAAATCGTATATCTATACCCTCTTATCTTAACAATCACTTGTCGATGTTTTTGTTCTAATAAAACATGATCGGTTTCGGCTTACAGTTGTCACTTAGCTTGAGTGTAATTGAAAACCACTACCTTATACCTCTAGAATGAAAAATAAATGATTGTAACACACCTCTAGTTCAATGAAAACACCTTCGAAGCTATCTTTTTGCAAGTCGGTTCGGGGCCCACCGGTCGTTGTGCTGTAACAAGAGATGTTGGCGTAATTACGATAATTGGCCACGAAGTTACCCTTGTAGCTAGAGCTCTACTCGTTGTAATAAACCTCCGTTAGACATGATGAATTATATATGTATGGGGTAATATGTATAAATCAACAAACTGTGTGAATGAACTTGAAATGAGTGTGTTCGAGACCCATTTTGCAAGCACTTTTGTTGTTTTGGATTGTTTTCTCGACGATAGCTAGAATCTCCTTTTTGAGTCTCGTTTGAATTTTAAACACGCGTGTGACCTTGTAATACCATTGCAATGTTATGTAGACATTTATTTGATATTTTATATTATATAAATGAATTTTGAAATGTATGTTGATCTTTTCTCTCCACCCTCTTCTCTCTCTTAAAGCACCATCATGATAGTTGATTGATTTGAAAATGTAAATAAATTGGAAATATGAATTGGTTTGAAATGAAATGATAATGGAAATGAAATGAAAATGGTTATGAAATTATGAGTGGAAAATAAAAGGTATCTTAACTTTCTCTCTCATCCTTAATCTCTCTCTAGTACTAGAATATTAAGTGCTGACTAAATATGAAAGCATGAATACATTGAAAAACTCTCTCTCTCTCTCTCTCTCTCTCTCTCTCTATATATATATATATATATATATATATTATATTTAATTGAAATTTTGAAACTAATGAATGTGTTGATTTATTCTTGATAACCAAATATGATGCATGATAACATGCTTTGTTTGCATAAATATGAATCAAACAACGATGTGAATGAAATAATAAAATGTAACCTTGAGAATGGGATACTGTAAATGTAGCCAAGGTCTTGTGAGATAAGGATATTGCCCTCTAATTGGATTTGAAAACGTTAGTAGAAACCTTGGCATAGATAGGAATATATCTAACCTAGGATCGCTCAAGAAGTAGAATTTATGCTCGAAACATGTAATTAACCCATTCTATGGAAAGTAAATCCTTAAGATGATGAAATAGAAGAAGTTGGAAAGGTGAAATTCGACACTTAAATTCAAAGAAAAATATCTATAACGGGAACATAGATGTAATGTATCCTTTCATGCACAATATGATTGTGAAAATATGAATTCCTAATTGTAGAATCTAATTGTGAATTAAGAATGATACAACTTAAAAGTTCACTTACATAGTTGGTTGTAATAACTTAAAGATGAAGAGTGTATTGTTAGTATTAAACAACATTATGAATTGAACTCGAGATAGGTTTTCTATTGATCTAGTTGTAGACACCCCAATTTCACATCTATCCTAAATCAATTAATTCCCCTTCCTCATTTCCCACAAAAATACACTTCGAATTAATCAAATATAATTTGATTAATTATCCATTTCAAAATCTAAAAATAATCTAATCCTCACCACATGTCATTATTCTCCATGTTTTTCCACTATTGAATTAAAAATTCAAATTCAAATCCTCACCCACCATTCGTGGTCCCCACTCACCTAATCTTGCCCACATTTTCAAACCACTCACCTAATCTTGCCCACATTTTCAAACCACCCACTTAATCTTGCCCACATTTTCAAACCACTCACTTAATCTTGCCCACATTTTCAAACCATGATTACTTAAATTAATCTAAGCTAATCACTCCCTCAGGCTATAAATACAACATTACCCCTCCCCTCTAAACACACGGAGAATAAGCTTTCATGTCATATCTAAGTTCTTGCATCCTTTGAGCAAAGAACATCCTTTTGCCTTGTCCTAATGTCAAAATAGCCTCATAATCCTTTTTCCCATCTAGTGCAAAGTAAGAAGATCGTTGTTGTAGGAAGGTCTTGCTCCATCTTAAAGAAAAGCACCTACATATCACAAAATCAGGGCTCAATCCAAGTTTCCTAGCCCATTCGGAGGTTTTCACGGGCGAAGGAGGAGGTATGATTATTGGTATTTTACTTCCTTGTTAGTAGTGTATTTTTCCTAGCTTACATTCCACGCCTTAGGTTTCTTTCGATCTGTTACCATTAATTTCCCGATTAATGGTTTTATCTATTCTTTGTTTATTATTGTTCATTATTATTTCCTTTTGCATTTCTTATGGTCTTCTTTGGTTAACCTTTACGCTTTGGGTAGTGTTTTTGTTGTGTGGTGTCTTGTGGTGTATCCGGGTTATAAGCAGCAATGAAACTATGCGGCTCATCCTGTCTTTGATCTCCTCGATGCTTGGTGTTTAGTAGTTCTGATTTTGATATTCACTCGTAATCTATACAAACACAAGCACTAATCATTAGTTTATCATATTAGTGTCATGGGATGACAATCCGGAAAATATATTTATTTATTTCCTTTTGCTAAAATAAGCGCTTTGTAGGAAGTTAATCATTTATTTTATTTTATTTTCTTTCTTTTATTTTAGTCAATCATTTTCTAATCTAACTCTTTTCTTTTACGATTATTGTTATTTTTAATCTTCTTTGTCAAAATTTTAGCTTCTCGGGTGAAGTATAGAAGTTAGAAAATAAAAAAACTAGCTCGGGACGTTTTTCTCACGTTTAAAATTTTCATTGAGCGTCTCGTAGCCCATCTTAGGAAGCCATAACTTTTGCTCCCGAACTGGAATGACTTCATTTTTTTAACGGAAAGGTATTGAAAAGATCTATGCAATGAAAAATAATTTTTAGATTTAGACTTACAAAAAAAATTTGGTTTCATTTCTTTTAACACCTATCTTTTTAACAAAAATAAATAAAATTATAGTTTTTTTTTTTTTTTTAATTATTTCACGAAACATCCTCACACGTATGCTCTTTCCTCGCACTTCAAAAGTGATCTTGGAAATCAGAAACGTGAGGCCACTCGAGCTCTAGAAAATAATTTTAATTTTTAATTTTTTGCCTTACATTTAAATTTTCCACGAAAACACTTCTAGGTAACGTTTTCACCCTCTTCTTTCATCATTTTTCTTTTTTGTGAAAATAATCATTATCGCTATTTCACAATCATGATTAATTACAATAATTATTAATATTTTTAAAAAAAAAAACTATTTCAATTGTATCTGCGTATGCTCTTTTCTTGCGCCTTCAAGCGATCTAGAAAATCAGAAACGGTCACAATTTTTTAGTTTCTTGTTCTAACATTGCAGGATCCTCTAGCTTTGTTTTCTAATTGTCATTTCAATAATTATTTTCCTTTGTCATATTATTAATATTTGTTTGGTCATTGGTTGTGTATGCTCTTTTCTGCGCCTTTGAGTGATCGAAAAATCAAAACAACCACGATCACTTTTCTAACATTTCAATTGCGGGATAACTACTAATTTGTTTTTCGTAGAACCGCATTCTTTGGAATATTGTCAAAAACAAAAAAAAAAAAAAACAACAAAAATCCCGCAAAAATACCACCATTCAAAGACAATTGTTGAAACCAAAAAAAAAAGTACGCTCAGGTACGTAATTATTTTCTCGCTAGTGATTTATGTCATGTTGGAAAGAACCTACATTTAATCACTTTATCATATTATTTTTGCACATAGACGAGGTGGATTTCATCACCACCAAAGCTACACTGGTGACGTGGACTTGACTACCACGCACTAACACATTTACATCTGCATTGCACTTTGAGACCTAGTCTCATCACGGCGTTCGGTATTTACACCGCCATTGCTCTTCACTTACAGGTAATGTTGTCATGCGGCGCATGCGAGTCATGCCTAAATAGCTGTAACAACGAAGCCTAGGCATCATCCCTATAAATCTTCGGGGAGTTATAAGGACACCATACACATTCATCCCTCCATCACCTTCCACCTTTTCACAAAACCTGTTCTGGACGTGGTGATTCACTCCGAAACAGGCAAGTAAGAATTGGTGAGTCTCCTCCAGTGCTCTAAGGGTTCCCATACCATTCGTCCCTGTACGTACTAATTAGGTATATCAGGACTAGGGTATATCGGAGGACGCATCTTCTTGGAGTAATAAGAGCCTGCATCCACCATTTCACAGCATACTTGTATGATTGCATGAAACAATGATCATTCCTGAAGAAGTTACCTCATAAGCCAAAACAATTGAATCCACATGACTGCTTGCTGTTTGAAAACACAATAGTTTAGCATTTTTTTATCATAAAACTTGGCTGATATCAATGTGTTCATTGTAAAAGTTCAGACCCTAGTTGTGTTCCACAAAAAAATCAGTTCTCGACCAATTCAATACCAAGCGAAAACATCCAAACAATCCAACAACACAGATCAAACCATCACACCAATTTCATTAGCTTACCTCATCCAACAATACATTTTTCATAGCTTGTCTTCGGCTATATCCAACTGATATTGAGTGACTAGCATTCACTCCCCATATTGTCAATTGTCAAAACATCCTTCATAGCTTGTTTCCAACTATATCAAACTAATATTGGGTGACTTGTTTGAGTTCACTCATTATTCTATCCACCATCGCATTTATCCAAATCATAGCCAACACAAATCCTTTCACAACCATATCGTGATTAACCTATTCAGGTTACTCTCCCCGTCAATAGTCCAGAGCTTGTTTAAGTCAAATCTACACAACGTGTAACAAATCATCTAATAACTCGTCTCGAGTTACATCATCATCATATTGAGATAACTTGTTTGAGTTACTCTCCTTATCGATCATCGAAGCTTATTCAGGATAAATCTAAAGTAATCAAAGTCATCATGGTATTCACTCATGATCCACAATCATGAAAATGATGACAAAGAAGTCGCACAACAGAACTCTTTGAAGAACAAGAACAAGTCAATAGGGTGATAGAACAAAACAAAATGAATATTTATTACGCATCCTAGCTATGGGGCAAAACTACCCACGACTTCGGGACCGAAAATTTAAACAAACTCATCGACAATGGTGAATCCGAGTTATCACAATGAAATACCAAACAATCCAAATGGTTCTTCGCCTCGAAGAATTATTCACTAAAATCCAAGATTTAACAAAGAAACTTGAGGAAACAACAACTAGACCTAAAATATTAAAAGACCTCAATCTAGATTCCAATACTCACGACATGTTTGATAAACCGTCCCCGCTTCTCCATTTGCACAAGAATGGAAACTTATGAAAGACACCATTGAGATTTCGCAAAACAATCGAAACAATTCAACTTTGAAGAATTGTGTCCTTATCCATTTGATACGAGAGATATCACGATTACCATTTCCGCCATCCTTTGAAATCCTAAGTTTGATAAATACAAAAGCAAAGGTGACCCCGTGAACATGTCGAGGAATTTTACATGCAATGTCGGAAGTTGCCTATCGAAACACATACCTTTTATGATTATTCCCCAAAGTTTAGGAGGACAAGCTTTAGACTGGTTTTCCATCTACCCAAAGGGTCGGTCACGACATTTTGCAGACTTATCGAGAGAAATTTGTCAAACATTTTTCTTATAACCTAGACTCGAAATAACCATGCTTGATCTTTGCTGACACTAGGCAAAGGCCAAACGAAAATTTTGCTTCCTTTTTACAATGATGGCGTGGAATTGCAAGCCGATTTCCTGCTCGATGCGAGAAACAACTAGTTAGCATTTTTGTCCCTAATCTCAATGCCGAATTATCATTCCACATGCAAATGCATTGTCTGAATAGTTTTGAAGAAGTCATCGAAAAGGGGACACAAATCGAAAAAAGCCCTCATTTCTAAGGGCTTACTTAAAGCACCCTTTAGAGACCAACCTTATCGAGACACTCCTCAGAACCAGGACAAATCTAAATTCTTTAACCGGAATCGAAATATCATCAACGATGGCATTACTGATTCTCGCCATGTCTGAAATGTCCAAAACCATCCCACCAACACATTAAAATCTAAACAACCAATCATTATCCCTAGAAAGGAAGTTCCTTCTCGGGATCGATGAAGAGAGTTCACTCCTCTCGGAGAAAGTCTATCTAGTGTCTTTCGTCATTTGGCAAATGCTAATATGATTACATATCCCATTGTCAGACCCTTGAAGAAGGACAACCCAAACCAAATTGGTATAAAGACAATGAATATTGTGATTACCATCGCATAAAAGGGCACTCCACAGATCGATGCATGCAACTCCGCCATTACGTCCAAGACCTGATTGAACATGGAGACATAGAAGTTGAAAATACTTCTGAGACAAAAACACCTAATGAAAAACTTCACATGTTCAAAAATCCATTCCCTAACCATGATAACAATTCAAAAGATAAGGGTCAATCATCAAGCAATGTCGAGTATGACTCAGTCATCTCGACCATAGATTATGACCAAGACTTAGTGGCAACTATAAAGATCAGAACTGACTACGCGATCACCACTAGACAAGAAAAAATATGGGTCCCTACAACAAAAAAATCTGCCACTTCGTCCCGGCATCACCTCCTAATCCACCATCTAATTCCGCCGCCAATTCCTCTCCACAACCTACGCCGTCATTTAATATTTTCAAACAATTAGAGAAGACTCCCACACAAATTTCAATCATGGAACTACTTAATTCTTCTCCCACACTACAATGCATCCTTATGCAAACATTGAATAATGCTCGTGTCCCTGAGGACATCAATTCACAACAATTCCAAGCTTTAATTACACATCTTACAGTCCCCAATCCTATTTTATCTTTTGGTCCCGCTGACATGCTTAATCCCAACATCGCTAATAATCATTCTTTATACGTCGAGGGTTATGTAACTCATCGTAAAATCAAGCGCGTCTTAATCGACAATGGATCAGCATTAAATATTTGTTCCATGAAACTTTTACGTTGTCTAGGTTACACTGAAAATGATTTGCAAAACAATATCATAACCATTCGTGGGTATGATAATAGTGAAAGAAAGTCTGAAGGCACAATCGCGTTGCCTCTCCAAGTTGGACCCATCACCTTAGACACGATCTGTCATGTGGTAGATGTAGAAGTTGCCTATAACATTCTTGTCGGTCGACCATGGATTCATGCCATGAAAGCCGTCCCATCAACATTCCACCAATGCATTAAGTTTCCTCATTTGGACAAGGAATTTACATTACGTGCAGATCCCCAACCTTTTGAGTATTGTAGATTCCTTGAAGGATGGTATCGACATGATCACTATTGTCCATCAACAGATAAATATGCTCCACCTCGTATAATCCCTAATGAAACACGCATTGATCCTGATACACTCCCTAACAATAATCCAAAACCATCATCTCATAACCAAAACACATTTTCCAATCCATTATCATCCGCTCGTCAACCACCTTCCACCAGTCCTCCTCCCACTAATCAATCATCTTCTTCCACTAATCAAGCTTCTTCCAGCAACAATTATTCTTCCACCACACCATCTTCTTCTTCACCAAGCCAATCTTCTTCATCCAACCACACCTCCTCTATTAAGATACCTCCTCCTGTGAATAGCCAACCTTCATCCTTCAATCCACCCCCTTCTTCTTATAACCCATTCTCTTCATCTTTTAAGACTACCAAACTAACTTCCCCATCACATGAGGTACCTATTGGTCCCCCATCTCACACATTTAAAATCATTGACACGGGATACGGTGAATATCAATTTCAAAAGATGGCAGACTCTTTTTATATCACCAAATCCCCACATAGCTATGGCAAACCTAACGCTCCACATCTGAGAATCCATCCCAATTACCAAATGGGTCAGTCAGTTTGGAAAAAGTTTGGTCATCTTGACAACGAACATATTCCAAGTTCTTCAGGATCTTGGTTATATAATGATGAATTTGCTCCATGTTATGAGTCCCCTCAATTTACCAAAGCTCACCGAATAATGAAAAACATGCGATGGCAGGGTAAAGGACTCGGCCCAAATGAACAAGGTCGTTTAGACCCTATAAATTGCACACAACATCACGGTAAACATGGTCTAGGTTTCAAGGTGTTTGATGTCGCTCCCATAATAATTTCGAGTGACAATGATGGCACCGGTTCTAATAATGACATTCGGTCTCCATGTAGTCTTTTTGAGGACCTCGCTGAAACACATCTTGCCTTTGAACATTTCTCTATTAATTTCATCAATTTTGAGCCTACACATCCAAGTCTCATAGACCATGGCCAACCACATCATGCGGCCATGGACATGTTCCAAAATGATGAAGCCATCGAAGAATTCCTTGGAACTCGTGACCAAATACCTACTTCCGACCATAGAAAAGGATTTGAAATCAATCTAAATGAATCGACCTATTTTGGCGAAGAGATAAAATATTCAGATCCTTCACCATTAGAAAATTTGGATCAAAAGCACAAACAGAGGATTTCCCATAGTCAAAACCTCACCGCCACCCTATCCAATAAACATGTCAAAAAATTCCAACAAACACCCGACACTGATGACCTACATCAACCATTAGCATCATCCTCTGAAAAGGATACATCTAAAATCCTTGTAGAAGAAACAAAAGACATAAACATTGGCACCACCGAACAACCAAAAATTTTACAACTTGGCATTAGTCTGTCTGACCAAGAATGCATGGAATTCACAACACTCCTTATTGAATTCCAAGATATATTTGCATGGACATATAAGGACATGTCGGGCTTAGGACCATCTCTTGTAGTACACCATCTTGTGGTACATCCGGATGGAAAACTCACTGTAAAAAGAAAAACTACGTAAAATGCATCCCAAGTTGCATTACTTGTTAAAGTGAACTCGAGAAACTCTCGGAAGCGACTTCATCAAACCTATTGATTATTCGGCATGGATATCTAACATAGTTCCTATCACCAAGAAAACTCTGGCATCGAGAATATGCACTGGACTTCCAGTGACATCAACAAGGCTTGTCCCAAAGATGACTTTCCCTTGCCAAATATAGACATGATTGTTGATTCTACAATGAGGCCATGAAATTCTCTCCTTAATGGATGGATTCTCTGGTTACAATCAAATACGTATTTCTGAAGGAGATCAACATAAAACGGCATTTACTACACCATGGGGCACCTTCTATTATAAGGTCATGCCTTTCAGCTTGAAAAATGCTGGTGCCACCTATCAACGAGCAATATTTGTTATCTTCTATGACATGTTACATGATATCATGGAAGATTATGTTGATGATATATTAGCAAAATCTAAAACACGAATAGGGCATCCAAGTGTGTTGAGACGCATTTTCGATAGATTACGTGAGTATAAGGTTCGTCTTAACCCAAAGAAATGTGTGTTTGGAGTAACCTCTGGTAAATTATTAGGGTTTATTGTCTCACAAAGAGGCATAGAAGTGGATCCTGCCAAAGTCAAAGCCATTATGGAAATGCCTCCTCCTCAAAACCTAAAAGAATTACGCAGTCTTTAGGGAAAGATACAATCTATTCGGCGTTTCATATCACAGTTGGCTGACAAGTGCCATCACTTTAATCAGTTACTCAAGAAAGATGCACACTTTCACTAGAACCAT
Organism: Taxus wallichiana var. yunnanensis; assembly: GCA_018340775.1. Classification (NCBI taxonomy): domain Eukaryota; kingdom Viridiplantae; phylum Streptophyta; class Pinopsida; order Cupressales; family Taxaceae; genus Taxus; species Taxus wallichiana. The sequence continues at coordinate 964,619,055 of CM031242.1, read as the reverse complement.
GATTGCCAAGATTCTTTTGCTAAGTTAAAAGAATACCTCTCTAGTCCACCTGTTCTTATGTCACCAGTTGCAGATAAACCTATGTTGCTTTATACATCTACCACTGAACATGCCATAGGAGCTCTACTAGCACAACATAACAATCAAGGAAAAGAACAGGCTATATATTACCTTAGTCGAACACTTATTGAGCATGAAATACGTTATTCCCAAATCAAAAAAGTATGCTTAGCGGTCGCCTTTGCATTCCATAAGTTACGTCATTACTTGCTCAATCACACAACTAAGTTGATTGCCAAAATTGATCGTATCAAGTAATTTTTGTCAGACCCATTCTCACGGGAAGAATGTCTAGTTGGGTCATATTACTTAGTGAATTCGATGTCGAGTTTGTTCTGCAAAGAAATTAAAGGACAAGCCCTTGCAGACCAACTTTCGAGGCACCCCTTCACGGCACAAAACCACTTGAGTTTTCTTTTCTTGATGAAGATATTCTACACATAGACATCGTTGACTTGGACTCTATTTTTGATGGATCTTGTAATCTCCATGGCTCAGGGGCTGGTATTTTTCTTATCACACCCAGCGGACATGTTATCCCCAAATCATTTCGCTTAGCATTCCCATGTACCAACAATATCATAGAATATGAAGCTCTCATCGCAGGATTAAAATTGGCTATATCTTGGAATCTTACAGAATTAGTTGTATTTGGTGATTCTTTACTTATCATCAAGCAAGTTACTAATGAATACCAGGTCAAGGATGAAAAACTTATCCCATATAAATGCATGGTGGATAGTCTTCGAAGCTATTTTCGATTAATTAGCTTTGATCAAATTCCTAGAATTCGTAATAAATCTGCCGATGCTATGGCAACCATCGGATCCCTATTAGAAATCGCATCTAGTCAACCCCAGGCACATTTTCTCGTTGAACATCTCTTAATGCCTGCCTATGATCTTCCTAAAAACACTATGGTATGTGAGATCATGGGTCGAATAACCCTTGGTACCACGATCTTTATACCTTCATTCGTGATAAAACGTTTCCTGCCGACATGAAACCAATGCATAAACGTGCTTTAGCACAACGTGCTTCTCGTTACACCATTTTAGCAAAAACTCTTTATAAACGAGGATATGATGGCACCTGCTCCAGATGTCTTAATCAGGAAGAATCCTCAAGTGTCTTAGCTGAAGTCCATTCTGGTATCGTGGAGCACACATGAATGGTATCACCTTAGCCAAGAAAATCTGCGCAAGTTGGATATTATTGGCCCACCATGGAAAGTGACGCATGTCATTTTGTCAAACGTTGTCAAGCATGTCAAAAGCATGGAAATCTTATCCATGCACCTTCGAGGCATTCTGATCGATAACCACACCATGGCCCTTCTCTCAATGGGGACTTGACCTCATTGGTAAAATCGGACCAACATCTTCGATGGACATAAGTTCATCATTACCGCTACCGATTACTTCACTAAATGGGTAGAGGCTATGCCTCTCACTTATGTTATTGTAGCCAAATATCGAAATTTATTTTCAATAATCTCATATCTCGATTTGGTATTCCATCCGCTCTGGTTGCAGAGATAATGGCAAATCATTTTAAAATCGGGATGTAAAAGACCTAGCCAAGCGTTTTCACATCAAACTTAAATGGTCCACTCCATACTACCCTCGGGGGCAATGGTCAAGCGGAAGCAACAATAAGACCTTAAAATCCATCATGGAAAAGATTGTCAACACCCATGGACGTAATTGGCATCCTCAAATTTACCACCGCTCTTTGGGCTTACTTTGTACATCTTACCGCACGCCTACTTAGGAGCCACCCCATTTTCCCTTATTTATGGTTGTGAAGCCATTTTACCTATTGAGATAGAACTCCCATCCTTGAGGATCTCCCTTAAAGATGTAATTAATGAGGATGAATACCGGCAGTCCACGGCTATAAGAGCTTGAGCTTCTCGATGAAAAACAACTTAATGCTCTCAATCATCTTCAAGTCTATCAAAACTGACTACAACGCAGTTATCATAAAAAGGTAAGACCCAGAGAATTCGAAATTGGTGACCTCATTTTAAAAGAAAATCAAAATAATACCACTAAAGAACAAGAAAAACAAGGAAAATTTGAGCCTAATTGGTTAGGACCCTATGTAATCATAGCTAAATTTGGCTCTGGAGCCTATAAATTGGCCACTAAAGATGGTCAAGATTTGGATGAACCAATGAATGCAGTTCATTTAAAGAAATTATATCCTTAAGATGTTCACTATTCCAGGATACAACATGTACATTGTTCCTTTTGTCTTACTTATTTCCGAATAATTTAAATTCATTCATTTCCATTGGCAGATATTTTCTTTATCAAAATCACATCTTCATATTTATCATCATGAGACAAGTGCTAATATAAATCCTATTAAGTTTGTGAGTGTCATACTTCTTCTATTTTCAGTCGCTTTCCTCTATGGTCATACACAGAAGCTCTTGATGGTAATATATTCCCTTCAAATACATTCTCTCTTTCATAACAAAGCTCTAAACTTCGTTTGGTCGTCCATCTCAGTCTTCGGTGTTGAACCCTCACGTCCTACTAGTCGTGTGGGGCTGAGATTGGGGATAGACATTTCTTCCCAAATACAAAGCACTATTTTAAAAAAATCCATTAATTCAATAACTTATGAATAATTCATTGACACATCTTTCATCCTTCATAGTCTTTGGTGTTGAGCCCACACTTCTTATTGGTAGTGTGAGACTGGGAATGGAGGAAGGTGCCCTTACTCATCTACGTCTTGTCTTCGGTGATAAACCCTTGCCTCTTACAAGTGGCATGGGGAAAATTGTAGAGGTCATTCTCATATAAGCATAAAAACATTGCAAAATATTCCAAAAAAAAAAAACACAAAAAAACAAAACAAACAAAAGGAAATTCACTCACCTATATTTTGCCTTTAGTGATGAGCCCTTGCTTCTCACTAGTAGCATGGGGCAAGGCATAGGAGTCATTTCAAAAATACAAAATCTTACGGTGCTTACTAAATTATAGAATCCCCAAACACGTAATTTAGATGCCTAAGTGAAGAGAGAACTATCCCTTAACCTCATATCTTATCGATCAGTAGAGCCACATAAGCTGCCTAAGTCTAGCATGTGGTGATAAAGTGAAAGCCATTTTGAAACCGGTTTAGTACCATTATGAAGAATGGAGTCACAATTTCCCAAAGGGATTGTTGTTAGCATTTGTCTCTATATTCATTATCTACCTCCTACGTCCTTCTTGATTCTTGGTGATGAGCCCACACATCTTACTAGTTGTGTGGAGTCAAGAATGGAGTTGGAATTATTTTCATCATATCATCACCACCATATCATGCCAATGGAAAGTGAATTTATGTTATTTTGAGCATAAGTTACAATGCGGAACACGGTACATCGTCTCTCAAAATAAGTCTGCACTCTGGTCCATAAATTGTCAATCACAATGTAAAAATCCAAAAACATTTGAAAATCGTCAAAAATCTAAAAACATTTGAAAATCGTCAAAAATCCAAACACAGTGTAAACATCCCAAAAATTCAAAAACATTAGAAAATCTAAAAAAATTATAAAATTCAAAAACAAACATTAGAAAATCCAAAAATCCAAAAACAAAAACATTAGAAAATATCCAAAATACAAAAACATTTGCAAAATTTTCAAAAGACCAAAAACATCCACAAAATCGTAAAAACTCAATAAGCAACACAGTTCATCCTTTGAACTATTATCCCAAACGAATGGTCCAACCACCTTATGACTACCAATTTCAAACCACTTCTCCTCGCGTGAATCCTCGCTTGGGAAAATCCGGCTCTCATTGTTTCCTTGTTTGAGGACACTGACCCAATCCCTTGTACCCCTACTTGGGGGCACATCTAATCAATCATCACTGTGGAACACGTTAGGGACATGTTTTTTGGTTCTTATGTTGCATTATTAGTGGCAAATTATTAATTTCTTTCTAGTATCTTGATATATTACGGGGGCATCTTGATTTTATGTATCTTGGTGTTCTCTGTAATATTCTTACGTTATCGATTGCATGTCGTCTTTGGGGCATCATACTTTCTTGATGACCTCTGCCTATGCTCTCTTCCATTTGCATATATCGTCTTTGGCGCATCAAACCTTTTTTATGGCCCCCTGCCATCTTATCACGTACATTACAGTCTAGTCATCCTCGATCTTTTATATCACGATGCATCTGTTATGTGCTATATTAAAATTAAGATGCTTTTCGTCACGTGAGTATCTTCCTGCATGATCAACATCTTACTTTACACCCCATCCATTCACCCATACTAATGCATTCTCGGTTTACGAATCCTACTTGATCACCGTTGCAGTTTGCGAATCCTACTTGACGATCTTTCTCAAGTAGCATTCACTATCCAGCAGCTCCTTCTCCCCCACCATGATCACCATGTATTTGATCCATTCATTCTCACTTCTCATTTTTACTCCTCCGCCACTTATACCCATATTACCCTTCTCACCATTCATGTCCCCTCTCACCCATTGGTATTCTTTCCTTTCACCCTTTTTCTTCCCGCTTGACAATCTTACTTAATAACCCCTTCTATATGGAATCCTCAGTGGAGGTTTACCCTCTCCCTAAGATCTTCCCGCTGTAGAAGCTTCTTCACCACCTGCCCTCTCATCAAATAACCATCACCACAAACACATCTGCCAACTCCACCTCTTCTACTTCCCATTCCCGCATCATTACTCTCTCACCACGTGGGCATCCTAATTAAGGATTCCCCTCACACTCTCCGCCCTCCATTGCATATATTCCTTCATCCATTCATGTTACACTCCTTTGTGTCCTTTCTTTCTTATTATCACCTCATCTCATGTCATATACCACTTAGGCAAACCTCGCTCACTCTTTTCTCATCCTTCCCCAAATCCACCTTATGCCTAGTCATCCTACTTACACGCTCTCGTAGTATGGAAAATTCACTTGAGGGTTCCCCTTCAGTCCATTTTTTCATACCCTATTCCCACCAACTCTAACATCATCCTTCTTCCTCAGCTTGGTGATCTTACTTAACCATTACACCCATGCATGGCAATCTTACTTAAGACTTCCACTTAAGATTGATCTGCCCTGTGGCCTTCCCCATCCCATCATATTTCCCCATCTTATTTCTCCCACCTCTCATCACGATCATCTTCTTCACCCTACCATTCCACCCCTATCCCCAATATCATTTTGTCTTTCTCTTTGCATATCATCCATGTCGGTTGGGTGACCCTACGAAACCTCTCCAGTGAAGCATGACGATCTTACTTAAGAGATTCTCTTAAGCATGACATGTCATCTTACACTCTCCCATCACTCTACAATATCACCATCCATATTTCCTCTTCATTCCCCATCATCACATCTTTTTACCACCAATATCACCCTCATCTGCTTGGTAATCTTACTTAACCACTCACCTAAGGCATGGCGATCTCACTTAAGAGTCCCTCTTAAGGATGATCTGTCTCCTTGCCTTTCCCCATCACTACACACCCTTCACCCTTCATTTTTTCTCAGCATTCCCCATTATCACATCCTTTCACCTCCTTTTCGATTCTCACAAACACCACTTCTCGCTTGACCATTTGTCATCTCCACTTTTGCTCACATGGCAATCTTACTTAACCACTTCCGTCACATGACAATCTTATGTCGGGTCTCCTACACTTAACTTGTCATCATGAACTTCTCCCCGCCTCATTCTTAGTTCACTTTGTTAATCGCTTCTTCCACAGTATCTCCTATTACCCACTTTTTCCTCCTACTATTATCATTTCTCCACATATCCTCTTACAACATACAACTCATCTCTTCCACCTACTGATCACATTCTTTTCCCCATTTTCCCTTCTTGATCCATCATCTTTCATACCGTTTCTTCCCATTGTTTTCATGTCTTGGTTCTTCATCCTCACCTCATTCATCCTCATCACCCCCATCCTCTCTTCGCTTTCACTTAGTCCTAACTCCTCCCTCCCATCTTTTTCACTCTTTCCCCTTCATCTTCTCACATTCCCCCTACATTTCTACCCACACACATATTCGCCATTCTTGTTAACACTCCTATATCATTCTTTCATCATCATCTTCTCTTCCCGCGCTCATAATTGTCAACGGGTTTTCCCTAAAAATTATCAATCCGCATTCCGCACGACCTCATTCACTCCCTTGGACCTTCTAGAGTTTCCCTTCATTCCTTCCCTCCTCTAAGCCCACCACTCATTGGCAACGGGTTTTCCCTAACGTCCCTTTGTTGGCGTTACCCTTTCCAGTCCTCATTCGCTTTCTCTTTTTCTTCATTTTTTCTTTCACCCTTCCCCACCACTCATTGTCAAGGGGATTTCCCTAACGTCCCCTCATTGGCATTGCCTCTTCTATCCCCCATTCTCTTTTCTCTCCTATTCTTTTCCCTCACTCCCACCCTTTCTTGTCACTTTTTACCCATCTCTCCATCTCCTCTTTGCCCTCTTCAATATCTTTACTGTCTTCATCATACATCCTTTTTCTATTTTCCCGTCATCCTAGTATCCTCATTTCATGCATCTCCATATCTTTTCCAATCGATGTCATTCCTCCCCTCTTTCTTCTTTGAACATTCCTTCTATCGTTCCCTTTCCACTTATTACCCCCTTTCTGTATTCCCTTCCTTCTACATCATTTTCTTTGTTATCCTCTTCTCTCTCCCACCCCTCGTCTTATTTCCCTTCCCCTATATCATCTTCTTCCCCTTTTTCCATCACGTTTCCTCCTTACATCCCCATCGATAACCTAGTTGTTCAGCGTTGTCCTGTCTTTTTTATCATCCCACTCTCCACATGCATCTCCATACGGTCTGTTCCATATTCTTTGCCTTGGTCTTCCTTGCAATGACGCAATTCCTTCAATCTTCTCCTTGTATTTGTTCTATCTTCCTTTCCTCTCCCTAATTTTCACGTTTCTTCGACCTCTTCCCCTTTTCTCTACCACCCCTACCTTTTCATTCATTCCGTATATGTTTCTCTTCCTTTCTCTCCTCTTTTTCACACTTTCCTCGCCCCTCATAGTTTCTTTTTTTTCTCCGTTCTACTTCTTCTTTCGTCCTCTTTCTATTTTCCTCTATTTCACCCCCTACTCCCACCTCATTTTCTCCTTCTTATTTATCCTTTCCCGTTTCCTACTTTTTCACTTCCACGCATCCCTCTTTACTATCTCTGTTGCTTCCTTCATTTTGCACATCTCTCTCTTTTTTCCCCTTCACCCTCTACTCTGTCACTTTTTTGTTTTTGCCTTGTTTGTCCTTCATCATTCCCTTCTTCCCCTATCATCCCTCTCTCTTATTTCTACTTTTTTCCTTCCTTTTGTTCCCCTCCCCTATTTCCCTTACTCTTCTCATAATCAACCCCCAATCCTATCCATTCCCTTTTCTCTTTCCCACACACCCTCACACCTAGCATTCAAGGTCGATTGAATCCTTCCTCCATTTGTGTCGTGTGGTCATTCCAGTCTCTTCCACTCCATTATCGTCCTCTTCTCCACCGAATCCATTTCCCTTCTTTTCAAGAGTTCTGTCGTATATTCCATTCTCATCAGTCCTCTCGAGGGGGCATCACCACATCTATTCATAATCACATCTTCTCATGACATTTTTGTCTTGGAGGATACTATAACATCCATCACTCACCACTTTATATTCTCCCACAAAATTCACTCTACCTTTTAAAAAGTAGATTGAATTCTTCCCCCATACCATCTACTTTCTTTGAAAGGACACTACTTTCATAGTACCCTTCCAAAGAGGGGAAAATGTAGACACCCCAATTTCACATCTATCCTAAATCAATTAATTCCCCTTCCTCATTTCCCACAAAAATACACTTCGAATTAATCAAATATAATTTGATTAATTATCCATTTCAAAATCTAAAAATAATCTAATCCTCACCACATGTCATTATTCTCCATGTTTTTCCACTATTGAATTAAAAATTCAAATTCAAATCCTCACCCACCATTCGTGGTCCCCACTCACCTAAAATCCTCCACTTATGAATTAAAAATAATAATTCAAATCCTCACCCATTCTTCATGGTCCCCACTCACCTAATCTTGCCCACATTTTCAAACCACTCACCTAATCTTGCCCACATTTTCAAACCACCCACTTAATCTTGCCCACATTTTCAAACCACTCACTTAATCTTGCCCACATTTTCAAACCGTGATTACTTAAATTAATCTAAGCTAATCACTCCTCGGCTATAAATACAAGCTTACCCCTCCCCTCTAAACACACGAAAAATAAGCTTTCATGTCATATCTAAGTTCTTGCATCCTTTGAGCAAAGAACATCCTTTTTGCCTTGTCCTAATGTCAAAATAGCCTCATAATCCTTTTTCCCATCTAGTGAAAAGTAAGAAGATCGTTGTTGCAGGAAGGTCTTGCTCCATCTTGAAGAAAAGCACCTACATATCACAAAATCAGGGCTCAATCCAAGTTTCCTAGCCCATTTCGAAGGTTTGCTACGGAACGCGAAGGAGGAGGTATGATTATTGGTATTTTACTTCCTTGTTAGTAGTGTATTTTTCCTAGCTTACACTAGTAACCTTCCCTTTTCTTTCGTGAATTTTCCTCCTTATAACAAGAGTATTTTTCCAAACCAAGTAAACATGACTCTTTCAAACAAATCCTTAAGTCAAATATTAGAAGGCACATGTGTGTATATACGTTCCTAATCACAATCAAGCTATATAAAGTTATTTCCATAAGAGAAATGAGAAAATTCTAAAGGAACCACTATAGGTGAAATGTTAAACAAAAACATGCAACCTAGTTGTAAAGGAACAAAGGGTCCCATGTTATGTGTTCTTTAGAAAATTATAGTCAACTAATAAAAATAGGATTGAAATAAATATTTCACCATGAATAATGATGTGTTGTGGGAAGTGCATGTGAGTAAGTGTATCTTGTCGTGGGTTGTTTTTGTACTTTGTCATTTTTGGAAATGTGGCTTTGATGTGCATCATGTGTTTCATGTTATATATGTGGGTCCATGGTTACGCAAATGTCTCATGTGTTATACATTATCCTAAGTGATCCTATGTGATGTTATGTATCAAGAAATGTAAGAAAAAAATATCTTGTTATTATGTGTGTTGTATTTGTGTGTGTAAAATGTGGGCGTTACATATGGTATCAGAGTGAGGTTCATGCTCTCAAACCTCTAGGATAGATTGGATATGTGATGATTTTTGCATGGTGGTGGAGGAGATGGGGAACATAATGTGATATATGTTATGATATGACATGATACAACCTAGAATTTACTAGATAACACCCTAGTCATGTTGGTATATCACTCAACCTTGACTGAGCGCTCACCCGAAGCATGCAAAGGTACCAGGTCTTTCTTTAGGGTTGTTATAGCAGGATGTTAGCATGATGAAGGAAGAAACATATAGATTCATAACTAATCCATCATTCTATAATGCATGCTACCCTCAGATCTATGAAAGAAAATTTTTAAATAGTAATCATGATTGAATCAATAACATGCACTACTCAATTACACACAGAATGACACTTAGATTTAGCCAATATCTTCCATCTATTAATAAATACAGAAGCTCCTTATAGTAATTTCAATCTATACCAATGCGTGTATGGATCTGATACAATAATTCAGTCATATGCGTATATTTCTATACCTCCATACATCCATCACACTCTCTTTGTATATTCTCTATTACACACACACCTACATACATATATATATAGGGTGGGGACTTTCCCTTCACTGCTTATCTATTCCAGAAATAGGCCACATGTTATTAATATCCACGGGTCGTTTACAGGCATAGCCACACATGCAAGTGTGTTATCTATATACCTCTTGCATTTTAACTAAAGTGTCAATCCTATTCTTAGCTTGTCTCCATGCAAAATGCTTCGATCTGATCCTCCAAAGATAAAAAAATGCATGGTGCACATGTCTCTGCATCATTGGTGTGTTCCACACGCCATCTTCTAAAAAAATGTCTTCATGCTCAAAATCGGCTAAGTCCTGAAAGCTAAACTTGCCTTCTATGCACGTGTCCTTCCTGTCCCTCCACGCCCTTGATCTTGGCCTTCTATCCCACTTGAGACTCATGTTATCTTTGAAAAGTATTCTTTGATCAACATTACCCCACACTAATCTCATTGTCATCCCAACAATGGGTATCTCAAAAATTGAAGTAAAGAATAAAAGAATGGAAAGAATAAGAATGAAATAATGTAGATAAATAAAGAATTTTTATGAGGTTATGAGGAAAATCCTCTGTATCAGTTTGAAGTATCAACTCTGGATACTCCTCCTTTATTTCGGCCTCCAAAACTTGCCATTTAGTGAGTGCTTGTTCTACTTTTTCTGGGATGTCCATAGTAATGGATTCCAACTCATCCCTCACAATCTCTCCTTTCTCATTCTGCAAAACCAACACAATGCTGGACATTGATGTCATTCTCCTTCTAAAAGATCCATCTTTCTGCATAATTAACTTCCCAAGCTCTTCCAACCGAGTCTTGTGTGGCTCTTGTGCTTCTTGTCAAGGCCTCGCACTTCTTCTTAACCATTGACAATATTTTCGTGGCCCAATGTCTCATCCTTCATTACTTTCTAGACCTCATTGTTTTCTTCTAGGGTCTTTATGTTGATAAGTGCCTCTGGAGCTGTGCATATGTTTAAATCCTGGTCTACTTTCTTTAATACTTCTGTAACGCTTGCAACATCCCTTCATAAGATGCAATATTTCACATCATTGATGCTTTCTCTCATTCGGCATCTTGTTCTGAGCTCTTGGCACTTTGCATGCATAGAGGTTCATCTTCAAGTACCAAGTCCACCAACTTTCCTACATAGTGTATCATTGAAGGAAACGTCTATGGTACCTTGGCCTCCAAGTGTGGCCTTGCTCTGATGACATTGTCCCCAATATCCTCTGTGATGCTGATAAATACCTCATTTTTCTTCTTGTGTGAAGTCCCTCTCTTGCGTTATGTGTGTTATCTCTGCATCCTTTTTCTTCAACTCCTCATGCAACACTCTGATTGTTAAGCTTTGTCCATGTTTCTTCTAGCCACTTTAGCAAAAACCTTCACCAATGTGTTGCTGACCTACTCATCTGACATGATCAGTAGGCTTTACTGTCATGTGTCTAGTTTGGGTGGCTTCTTCTGTCATCTTGAAACGTATGAATCTTCACACACATCAATGTCAAGATCATCCATGTGGGTGTGCATTGACCATGATAGTTTTTTCAAGTGCACAGTCACCATATCCTCATCCATTAGCTCCCAACCAAATAAATCCTTCTGTGCTATCATGCTCTGGAAGCGGGCACGGATAATTTTTCCTACATCCTCTACATACCCCATGGCTGGTGGAATGTGCTCTCCACTTGTTCTTCTAGACCGTTGTTGCTTAGGGACTTTAGCTTCCAAATTTGGGACTTGTGTCTCCATGTCCTGAACATTCTTTACAGTTGTCTCCTCTGGTCTTTTCTCGTCCTCTTCTTTTTCCTTTGATTCCTCACCTTGTTCTTCTATGTTCTCTAGAAGTGTAGGAGAATTAGGTGCACTTTCCTCTGACTCTTCTGCCTCCTCATTTAACTTTAGTTTCCTCCTTCTTTGCATGGTTGCCTCCTTTTGTGGAGAGAGTCTAGGTGATTTGCACACCGTGGTTGGAGTAGCACCTTGGGTCCTTGTTCTCCTAAACACCCTCTTAAATATGTGCTCCCCTTAGACTACATTCAAGTCCTCATCATCCCCCTCTTGTGGCTGAGGTGGTGTAATGGTGCGCTCAACTTCACCCTTATTTGTAGGATGTCTCCTACCTCTATGCTCCAAACCACCACTATCTTCGCGCTCCTCCTCCTCATCCTCCACTTTAATTGGCTATGGGATTAGGCATTGGGATGTTCTCCATTATATGCTTTCCCTTTGGTGGTACTGGAAGTGCGAACTCACCTTCCACATACTTTTTATTCTCCATCTTTAGCATTTGGAGATACACCAATGTTGCCCCTACATCTACTACAACCAGACTTATTGGCTTAATATTTAGCACCTCTAAAATGATCCTCTCTGTATAAGCACTTCTTCCAAGATACACATACTTCTTCCTCAATGTATGGTAGTCGCATTCTACCTTATCTGCATTGAATACCAGTCGGCACATGTCTATAAATCTATGAACAGATGCTTGGAAATACCTTGCAGTGAATGCGTAAGGCAATTTACACCAAGGGCTCTAGAATCCATCTTTCATTGGGAAGTGCATGCGATGCAGAAATGCTGATATACAACAAACTAGACTTGTTTCCCTACCACTACTGGTAGGTCCTTTGGGATGCGCCACTCTTCCCCAAATGTTACGCGGAGCTTGTCATACCATTTCTCCACCCTTTTCTTTATGTCGTCTATCATGGCCCCTTTACATAGATACTTGCTGAATCTTTTAGCTGGTGACTTGTTCTCCATGGGGTATTCCCATACTTTTTCCTTCGGTCTGTCTAGTACTCCAATTTCCATGAATACCAGTGATAGTAGAATAGCCCCAAAGCTGATCTTCCCTCTTGTGCATGCTTCCTCAACTATTTTTTCTGCAATATAGCCTGTAATGTTGTAGATTGCCCCTTCTGACATCTTACACGCCATGTGTAACCACATAGTATTTACTTGTGACCACCGCTCCTGATCATTCAACTTTGTAACAAGGTGTGCTGCTACTTGCACAACCAGATAGTTCTTTAATTTGTCTATATCCATACCGTGCGGACCCTTGTACCCCAACTCCTGTCTAGTCTTTAAAATCATGACTTTATCTATGAGATCACTTTTTATGTCCTCTCATGTGGCCTTCAAACTGTAACTGATGAGATAAGTGCAGATGAGATTCTAACTCTACATCCTGCAAAGTAGAAGAAGTCCTCGTGCACTCTGCTCATGAGCCACTGATACAAGGGCTCATACTTCCCGAAATATGGAAGCTCATATAATTGGTAGACCCTAATTCTCTTCAGAAGCTTCTTTCCTACATCATCATAAACTAGCATGTCATTTATCATGCACTTGTTCATCCTAGCAGTGAGAAAGGAATCGAGCTCCTTCTTGTTCTCCGAAGTCCTGTGATTGTACTCTCTTACATTGTTATTTCTAAGATGGGTGATTCCCATTCTGGTGACGATGACTCCTTCTGGATATTACATTTCTGAAAAATCACTTTCGGGTGCCATCTCTTCCTCCTCGATGACCACATTATTTTTTTCCTTTTGTTGCTGCTGTTGTAAATGCCTTCTTAGGTTCCATTTTTACCTTACAAATGTCTCCTCTTTAACTCTCAGAATTGTGTGGATCAAACCCTAGCTCATTTTAATCATGCCCTAAGTAGAAATTCATGTCCTAACTCCTTTTTATCTCCTTGCTTAGCTCAAACCCTTCACCACAAGGGACACAAGCTTCTTTTCACACAGATCTGGTTATCACACTTGGTTTCACACCCTTCACACCTTAACCCAATCACTCGGCTCTTTGAACTTGGATCTTTCCTCAAATACTCTTAGTAATAATAGTAAAAATGAATCCGCACTCCATCCTTATATAATTTTTAAAATTTTGATACATTTATTGCTCCTTCACCTACAAAATACCCCTCATTCATTGGCCAAATTCATTCGTTCCACACAAGACATCTTCACACCCTGAGCTATAACATTTTACCATGCCTTCCTACCTTCTGGTCATAGACTTCTCTTTAGCGCATGCCCTTGTGTCCAGTACCTTGTCAACTGTACCTTCTCTGGTAGTTATCTTGGCCCACGCTTACCTCGTGTTATATTATTCTTGTGTTCATCTCCATCCTTGGTAACTTTTGAGAAGCAAACTTCTTTTGACTTAAAGCACACCCATAGCAACTTATTCCTTTCACCTTTTAATTCCCACAATATTTTTCTTGGATAACTACAACCACCCCACACAAAAGTTATGTGCATTCCTCTGCGCATAGACATTCTTCACATAGTAATTAGCTTCATGCACGTAAGTGCACTTATTACAAAAACAACAACTAAATTGACAAAGCATAGCGACAATGAAGGAAATACATTAAGGAAATATAGAATTGGAAACCTAATCTAAATGGAAATACTACCTTATTACAAACACCAAGAAGACTTATTTATAGTAGGGCTTCAACCTACTCCCATTAAATTAATCGGGTAGCCATGTTCCATCAAGTGCTTCTAACTAGAAAGCACCTAATTCAAGTATATAAGTGATGACATATGGCCCCAAACAATGTACTTTGAGCTTTCTGAATGGCACAAAATTTCGAGTCCTAAATAAGTACCATCTATCCAATATCAAACTTCTTATCCCTTATGTTTATGTCATGCCATGCCTTCGCCTAGCCTTTTCTTGCTTCTAACTCCATCATGTTATGGCTCGTCACTTATCTAGTTCAATCATATTTTTGATTCGCTCTTCTAAAGCTTTTTCATCCGCTAGAACTCCAGGTGCACACGCAATGCGTAAAAAAGGTAACATAAATTCTATAGGGAGAATGGCTTCATGCAAAACATCAACTTAAATGGCTTTGTTCAATCTCTCATAAGTTATTCTATATTCCCAAAGAATAGTGACACTTTGTCATCCCAATCCTTTCTTCCAGATCATCAAATTTTTGTCAAAGTTTGGCTCAAAATCTTGTTGAAATCCTCAAGAGTACCATTTTCCTGAGGATGGTAGGATGTAGTTTATGGTGTGCAACCATAAACTCATCTAATATGATCTTGATTGTCTCATTCAAAAAGTGTGTACCTCTATCACTTTTCAAGCTAAAAGGACATCCATATCTTGTAAGAACATTCTCCCATAGAAACATAGTTATTGTATCTGTTGAAAAATCCTTCATAGGTCTTACTTCTTCCCACCTTTGTGTGAGATAATTTGTGTAAGTATTGATATAGTGTGATCTAGTCCTACACGCGGCCGACAAGATAGGTCCTACAAAGTCAATGGACCATTTTCGAATGGTTTGGCACTAGTAATTGGTATCAATGGCATCTTATCTCTTTTCCCTAGTTTTCTAGAGTCTTTGCACAATGGTCGTATGCCTTACAATATTCTTTAAATCCTTATACAATGTCTCCCACCATAATCTAGCAAGTAGGATCTTCTGAGCAGTCGCATCACTTGCATAATGGCCTCCTGCAATACCACCATGGGCTTCTTCCATGATATCCTTGCGCTCATGCTCTAATACACAATGACATAATACTTCATCTCTACCTAGCTTGTAAAGGTCACCACTGATTAACATAAATGGTGTCGCGCGTATAGCAAGCTGCTTATTTTCTAATGCTTTCATTCCTTCTAGTGCCATACCTATTCATAGAAAGACAAAAATGTCTTCTAATTCCATGGGTGTGTCAGTAACCTATATAATTGTGCATCTAGCATGGTTTCTTCAATTTCTATGCATCCTCTCCTAAATTGATTCTAGATAAATGGTCTGGTCCAAATTGCTTTTCCTTGGCTTCACCACAACTATGAAGTCAAATTCTTGAAATAGGAGCACCCATCTACATATGTGCTCTATAAGACG
The DNA here is from genome assembly GCA_018340775.1 of Taxus wallichiana var. yunnanensis. NCBI lineage: Eukaryota > Viridiplantae > Streptophyta > Pinopsida > Cupressales > Taxaceae > Taxus > Taxus wallichiana. The sequence goes on along the minus strand of CM031242.1, from coordinate 964,603,350 downwards.
GGCTTTTTTACCATATACTTCAATGCCATGTGATCTGTATACAACAAAAATGGTGTTTCTAACAAGTATTGTTGAAACTTGTGCAATGCATAGATCATTGACAAAGCTTCACACTCTATAGTTGTATAATTTTTCAAGCAGAGTCATCTTCCTACTAGAAAAATAGATTGGATGATCTACAATACCTTCACTAGGTTGAGCTAACACAATGCCAATGGCCATGCTAGAAGCATCCACATGCACATGAAATGGTTTATCCCATGAGGGAAAGCGTAGAATGGGCGTGGTAGTAAGTTTCTCTTTTAATATCTCAAATGCGCGTTGTTGCGGTTCTCCCCAATAAAATGTACCTTTCCCTTCATAACTCTTCCAAGGGTGCAGCAATTTTGGCATACCCTTTGATGAATTTTCTATAATATCCTATATGACCTAAAAATCCATGCACCTCACTTTGACTAGTAGGTGCTTCCAAGCCTAAAATGACTACAACCTTAGTTGGATCAACCAACAAACCTTCCTTGCAAATTATATGTCCTAATAGTATCCCAAATGGCATAGAAAATATGCATTTCTTGATGTTCAAAAAGATACTCAATTGTCTGCACTATTTAAACATCAAGCACAGATTGTCACAATGATCTTTCACAAGCCCATATACTGTCCAATCATCTAAGTAGACTGTAAGAAGTTGTGAATAAAATATTTGAATGTCTTGAACAACTATGCATGAGAATATAGTAGCACGTTTTTCAATCCAAAAGGCATCATAGTATAGGAAAAACTTCCCCATTCAATAGTAAATGTTGTCTTTTCTTGATCCTCCTAAGCAATCCTAACCTGATGATACCTAGAAAACCCATCTGTGAAGGAATATATTTCGCACCCTACAACTCCTTCTAGTATTTCCTCAGTGAATGGCGTAGGAATGGATATATGATGCATGCAACATTCAACTCCCTATAGTCCACACATATTCTAATTCATCCATCCTTCTTGATATTGATCACCATTGGGCTAACCCATTCGAATCATCAAGGGGCTTGATAATTCCAGATTTCAACATTTTATCAATTTCTTCTTTTACCTTTTCGCACAAATTAGGATTCATTCTATAAGGTCTCTTTCTAACTAGCCATGCACCATCCTTAAGTTTTATCTTCATTTCCCAAGTGATTCATGCACGCCTTTAAGTTCATGATACCCTTGAGGGAATAAGTCTTGATAATCCCTGAGTAACTCGATGATCTTTGCTACCTCCGAGTCTGACCAGTAGTCTCCAATTATGGCCTCCTTAGGCTTAGCCTCCGAACCTATATTCACCTTATTTGTCTTCATGGGTTTGTGATAGGTGCGTATCCTTGTCTGCACTATCCAAGACCTCACGCACCCCTTGTGAATGTTCAATATCTAGGTTCTCAACTTCCTCATCATCCACGATGTAAACCATATTTCCTTTCTCTTTCTCAAGGCAAGTGCATTCAAGTAGTATGGAGTCCATTTCTTCTTCCTTTTCAAAACGTGCTCTAAACTCTACCTCACCAAATAATTCTTGAATATGCTCTTCTAATTTTGCACTATCTCCCATAGTTAAGTGCTTGACAAATTTTAATGCCTCTTCTACAGGAGGTTTAGTCGAGAAGTAGTCAAAGGTAGATCATTCCTACAGTCAAATCTTGCTAGTTTCCAGTCTCTTGATGTAGTTTTGCATATACATACCAGTGCGTGCGCATCCTTGTAGCATAGAATACAATCTATGCACCCAGAGTGAAGGTGGTAATGCTTCATGTCCTACTATCTAGAGTCTCTCACACTACTGAATGTGATGCTAAACAGGTTGATCACCATGATAAGTGCATATCTACGTAGGTGCATTGTTCCTTACAAACCTAGTAGACAAAGTGACTCCAATCTCTTCCCATTTTATAAGAATATCTCTGTGGACTACCCACCAACACGTTGTTGTCCTGTGCAAGCTATATACTAATATATCTCTTCTCTTAATTTGATATGTCCATTGTGTTTCCATGGCCTTCAAAAATGTAGGAAGATCTTCTGCCCCTGTATACCAAGGTATTGTGTTTCCTATCCATCGAATCGAATGAAGTCCATTCTTGCACACAACCATGCTTTTCACCTCGTACCCTACTAATTCATATGTACCATGAGCCCAATTGTTGCAAGAAATACTCATAGTATCACTAATAGAATGAGAATCCTCCCACTGTAGGATGCCTTCTTTTAATGGCTCATTGACCTCTAGGTCTTGAATAGCGTACATAAATTTTTTTAAGTCCTCCTCACTTAGAGGCTTAATATATGTTGTATACTTCCCATCATCAAAGGTATCACAACCCTTTCCTCCTTGTTTTAAAATCTGATATACCCCTTATTGAATCTCAAGTCAACATTATTCGCATAACACCAAGGGCATCCAAGTAGGGCTAGAAAATTGTTTGCTTCTGCAAGTGCTAATACCTCAAAATCCCAGTGAACTTGGCCCCTTGTATAGTTATAGATGCATCTTTCAAAACTCTTATGGGAGTGGCCTTAGTCCAGTTTGCCATAAATAACACATTAGATGATGGCTGCAATGGAGGCCTCCCCATTTGTACCCATGCATCTAATGTAAGCACATTTACTTCTGCACTGTATCAATCAATATGTTGCTCAACAACCACCCATCCACAACAACATTCAAAGTAATTTCTTTGTCATAGTCAATGCTATCAAGGGAATATTTACATGTAGAATCTATCATCCGGTCTCAAGACTTGCGCATGGAGTGTTCCCTTTTAACCAACTTCCTAATAGTGGAATAATGTTCTCCTAGTGCAACATTTTACACACCTCTCACAGATCATCGATATCAGTTTGGATTGTCTCTGATGCTTTCTTCTACTCCTTTAGGTATTGTATCTCACCCTAAAGATTCCTTAGCACTTCCATGGTATCCTGGTAAACTTCCTTCTGATGAGCAGGATCTGGGTACCTTGCATGCAAAACCTCCTCCTTGGTGATCGTAGGCTTCTGGTGCAATGCCTCTCTTGTGCGTACCGCTTCAGCATGTGTAGTAATCTTCACTATCAATGCCTCAGGTCCTTCTGCTATCTTGGAAATCCATTGGTCTTCTACCGTGAGCTGGATTCTAACCATCCCAAGTGCCTTTGTTTTCTTTCTTATGTTGTTTACTTAGATGATCATATAAGTCTGGGAACTCTTCATAGCTATGGTTCTTTCCGCAAAAAGAACATGTAATATTCTAAGTAAATTTACACCTATAGTGGTGGGAGATCTTCATGTATAACATGTTCCATGAGGGAACTCACCTCTTCCTCCACCACGGCCTCATCCTCCATATCCACCATAATATCCACGTCCCCTTCCATGACCTCCTTCAAAATGCCCTCATTCCTGTCATAGCATGTTTGATTATGATCCCGATCCTGGTGCTCATTCTTACCCTTAGAATTATCTATTATACTTATCTATCATACCCCAATGTCTATAGCATCATGGATCTGACCAATCAACCAACAATCCTAGTATCATGGGTCATGGACTCAGTAAATCTTACAAAAGCAAGATACATTCTTCCTTATTACGTGTTGTAACAAAGGATAGTGACTAACATCATGATTCAAATGGCAGATCTCATAGTCTAATAGTAATGAGCGTATAGATCTGCGAGGGAAAATATCCTTGGTGTGACCTTCCACTTCACAATCTATACACCAAATTCCTGAGCATGTTTCATGGGCTGAATTTGTTGATAGATTCTCTAACTACTTTTCCATAGCTACAATATGTGCCTCTAAGAATGGACTAATGCTAGTGTCAATGCTCCCAACTACCTCAACATGTAAAGATGCTTCCAGTGCTTCACGTGGATCGTGTATGTCTTATGTGACAATGCCCTTCTAAATGGTGTAATCAATCCTCCAACAAACCATTGTGCATGTTGGCTAGCGTGAATATCATAAGATAGCTTAGATAGAAGTGTCTTAAAACAAGCATCATACTCACGTACACACTCTCAGTAGTGCCTTGCTTGATATCCTTGAGCACACTTATACTCTTCTGCTCAAACTCAAGGATATGGAACTCTTTTAAGAAATCATCCTCGTTGATGCATAATCCATGCAAGTTTTTTGAGGTCAAACTTCATATATCATTTATGTGCATATCCCTATAATGTAGTAGCAAATTGACTTGCCTTACGCTCAGCAGTCGTGATCCCTTTAGTGCGCACCACAAGATTTCACACATATGCACATGTTTGGTAGCATCCTCTATACCTCTATATTCCGGGAGACAAAGAGACATCTCCATATAGATATTTCTGTGATTGCCGAGACCTTGACCACCCGATCATTTTGAACCTCCTGTGTTCCCTCTGCCTCAAGAACCACTAGATCCACCGGAACTAGAACCAACTATACCTCTTGATCCTCCACTTGTAGCTGGAATAGGACCTATAGATGTACTCTCCCTTGTGCTCGATAGTGTTACTATCTTTCTGAACCCCTGAAGTCTGTGTGAGGTAGTTCCACTTCTAGAGGTGAATCCAACATTTTGCACGCTCACATTCTATGTGGATGATGCACCTAAGAATGTTCCTCCAAATAACTTTGAAGCCATCTATTCTGCATTGATGTACTTTATGCCCCCGACTTACTCCTTAACGCTCTCCTACTTCCCAAGTTATCTTGATGTTTACTTATCGTACTAGATACTAAAAACCAAGTGCAAAGGCTAGGTCACGCCATTGGTGGATTAAGATGCACACTCATGGTCCATGTATTAAGCTAGGATGGTGCACTTCCATGTATAAGGCTAAGGGGGATCTCTATCATACTTTCCAAGATGGGGAGTTTCGATGTTCGCTCCATTCCTTCTATGTGAGTTGTCAAATCCTTCATGAGCCATCTCTCTCCTCAATGCCATACTTTCTGCAATGAATGTTACTTCTCTATCTCCCTCTCACGCACCTCATTATATTTAAGTTGTCTTTCCTCTCTCTACCTCTCTACCACTATTTCTGATCATATCTCACCAAATCTGTTCACCTAGACATGGCCCTTGCACGTGATGAAGTTTAGTTATCCATCGGTTTACTCTCCAAGTTTAAATTCACCATCAAGATATTGATTGCCAATGGAATACCTTGCAAATATGCTCCTCTTGGATACGAAAAAAACTAGAATTCAACTACTTCCGGGCAAGAGTGTGTCTAAATTAAATATTTCATAATATAATTGTTTATAACACCACGAAACCACATATCCACAATGCGAGTCCAGATCATATCATCATCATAAAGGGCATAAAATTCTTCTTGTGTCCGAAAAGTGCACGATACCTCCAATTATCTTTGAGATACATAAGCAAGAAGCCACTTGTATACTTCTATGGAAAGATGGAAAAAAATCTCTCATATAAGTTGTCATATAGATTTTGTTCTACCCAAGTGCATGCATTAAACTCAGATCCACTACTAAACTGCCGCATGCATATTCTTCCTCCAGATCATAGACATATCCATTCCTCAATACTTGTTAGAGTTAATTGGTACATCTTCATCGTGAACCATCTTGAAAAACAACTAAAAAGAGGTCCATGCTATATAATGGAACCAATGATGCAGCCTAGAATTTACTAGATAACACCCTAGTGGCATAGGATGGGGACTTTCCCTTCACTACTTATCTATTCCATAAATAAGATATATGCTATTAATAGCCACACATCCATAAATAGAACGTCGTTTACATGGCATAGTGTATTTTTAGACCTCTTGCAGTTTAATGAAGTGTCAATCCTATTCTTAGCTCATCTCCATGTAAAACGCTTTGATCCGATCCTCCAAAGATAGACAATGCATGGCGTGCACATCTCTGCATCGTTGGTGTGTTTTGCATGCCATCTTCTAAAAATAGGTCTTCATGCTCAAAATTAGCTAAGTCCTGAAAGTTGAACTTGCCTTCTATGCGCATGTCCTTCCTGTCCCTCCACGCCCTTGATCTTGGCCTTCTATCCCACATAGACTCCTTGTGTGATCTTTGACAAGTATTGTTTGATCAACATGACATGTGTTGTAATTGTGATATTATGAATGCACATGTTGTGCATGTCACTTAATGTATTTTTATCATGTTGATGTGTTTGTGATGAGAGTATTTGCTCTCCTTTTTTTGAACTTAATGAGGATTTCATGTGTGATGTACCACCTAGTTGTGTGTGAAAATAATGTTATTGCATATTGTGGAGTATTAGAGTGTTTTGGTTATTCTATAATATGTAGGTGTGTTGACATGTTGTATGAGAAAAATTGGTGTATAATGAATTGGATTGTATCATGATGTCACCACCATGTTGTGATGAATTGTGTGCATCACCATGTTGTATTGCAATTGACTATATGTTGTAATGTTATTCATTGTGTTCATCATACGTATAATTCATGTAATATGTGATGGTTCATGTCGTGAATTAGGGGCATATGGTGATTGCATAACCCACGATGTGTAGTACTTGTAACTTAGGTGCATTATACGGAAAAGTGATGTATCATAACCCATGAAAGTAATGATTGTGTTTTACCTTGTATATATACCATGTGTAAGATGTTATGGTTAATGTGCGTGAATCACCATTGTGTTAGTAATGTAGTTATGTGTTATGTTGTGAACTTTACACTAGATGACCCTAAGGGGGAACAACCATCAAGAGTGTATGTGTGAGAGAGATGATGCGGACCAGGTTTTCATAATCTTGAGCGAGTATGAGTGAGGAAGTGGAGTCTTATATAGACTGAAAACCCACTTCTATCTATTTATTATACTTCAAGCTTGCTTAATATATTGTGGATGCGCACCACCTTAGGATCAACTTATGAAAACTAACGTCCCTTGCTCTTTCCTACTGGATTGTCCATCGAACAATCCCATGTGATTTTGACTATGTTGAACCTTGTGGGAGTATGGAGGAATTATTCGGATTGAGATGATGACAGTTACATTATTTGATATACTCATTTATGGTTATATGTATATTTTTGCAAGATGAGGCTTGACATCTAAGTGCCAACAACTCAATGAGTACCCCTTTGGTTACTTATAAGGCCACGTAGTGATTGTAATGTGTTATTTATATATACGTATTTTATTCATAAATTGATCATTATCTCTTTTCTTGTCAAAACCAACAGTTTTTCTTGATTGATGTGTTCTTATATTTTGGGCATTTTATTTGGTTACTACACTAACATGTGGATTTTTCACTAACTATGGCTATTTAGCCATTTGTTTTGCTTAGTTTTAAATTTTATTTTCATATTTAAAAGTTTTATAGCCTTTCTATTGGGTTGTCCATCAAACAATCCTTTGTGATTTTGACCATGTTGAGCCTTGTGGGAGTATAGAGGGATTACTCGGGCGAGAGATGATGATAGTTACATTATTTGATATAGTAATTTCTAGTTACATGTATATTTTTGTGAGTTGAGGCTTGACATCGAGTGTCAACAACTCGATGAGTACCCCTTTGGTGGCTAGATAAGGCCACGTAGTGATTGTAATGTGTTATTTCTATATACATATTTTATTTGTAAATTTATCATTATCTCTTTTCTTGTCAAAACCAATAGTTTTTATTGATTGATGTGTTCTTATATTTTGGGCATTTTATTTGATTGTTAGACTAACATGTAGATTTTTACTAACTATGGCTATTTAGCCATTTTTGTGCTTATTTTTAAATTTTCTTTCCATATTTAAAATTTTTATAGCCTTGCCCAAGTCTTGGGATTTTTTCCATTGGAATTTGAGATGGATTTTATGTTGGTTCTAATGTCGTAATGTGTTGGAATAGGGTCATGAGATTCACCATGGATTTGGTGGAGCCTATGGAACCACTTCATTGTGTGGGGATATGCCCCAAGGAGTTATAGATAACTAGTGGGTTGTTGAACCATGAGTTAATATGTCACTTGGGTTAGGGGTGACGGGATCTATCTACCAGGGCCATAGGGTGACTTGGCCTCATTAAATAGAGAAAGGAGATGGGGTTCTAGGGAAGAGTGACCTAATATTCTTGATGGCACTCTATAGGAGAGTGATTGTATGTTCTCAATGGAACTCTATGGTTGAGTGACGTGATATTTTTATGGCACTCTCTAGTTGAATGACCTAATATTCCCTATGGGGCTCTATGGTTGAGTGGACCGGCTTGGTTTTGGCACTATGATTCTTTCTCTTTGTGAGGTATATGGAGATGTTTTGTGATGCTTTGGGAGGTATATGGAGTTTTTTGTGATGCTTTGAGAGATATATGGAGTTTTTGTGATTTTTATGATGTGTGGATATAGTATTATGAATTTTGTGTACTCTTATGAGTCTTCTTAGAAATTTTAATGATTGAGGTGTGATGATCCCCCTTGGTTAGTATATACTATTGGATATTTCTTATAGAACTGTTTGGGTATATTCATGGTTTTAAGGTCATGTGATACCATTTGCCTTTGTATCTGCATGATGATTGTATTTTTCGATAACGTGTGTGTTGGATTTATGCCTATGGCAAAATTATTGGAAATTATTTGTTATGCGGACTACTTGTTGTCTTTCCATGGTGGAATTAAAGGTTTGAGATGTGATATAGATGTGAAAGTATGTAGAAGATGTCTTTTGAGTCTTTTATGATATGTTGAGTTTTGTGTGACATCTTGTGGCCAATTCTTGTTGGGCACCCACGAACATACATAGGTGGTTCACTTAGTAAAATTATGGTATATCACATGCATTCAAAAGGTATTAAATAATACCCTTAATGTTATTTTTTACCTCTTATTATTCAATTGATAATACCCCTCCTATTATATTATTATAAAGAAAATACCCCTTTATTTTTTTCCATGGACCTTAAATACCTATTTTTCCATTACAATTTTATCAAGCCCTTTTTATTTATAACTTGATATATCAAATAAAAAATATATCATGTTTCACACTCAATTATTATTTTCTTAATGTGCATTTTCTATAGAAAGTGAGTTTGAAGACATTTAAGACCTATTACCAATTACTTGAATGTTAAGCTTTAACCATTTATCAATATCTTCAAATAATTAATATGGTGAAATAATATCATTTTTGTTGAAAAGCATACTCAATCCTATTATTCTAACATCTTATTATTTGTTGTTTAAGAAAATCTTAATTCACTTTCCTTATTCAAAAGAGATTATAAGATAGTATTTACCTTTAAAAACTAGGGTTGAAATGTTTTAGTTTTATATTAAAACTAACCCTACATCTTCTCTAGCCCACCTCTCTAACCTACCCCAATACCTAATTCAAAATATTAATAAATTAAACCCTTTCAACCCCTAATATCTACTGGTATATTGACTTTGATTTTATCAATTTTAATTACCTCAATATGAATGCACGTGCTTAGTATATTGCCTTACTTAATGAACCCCCTGTGCAAACATAAGATAATTGAAATTCTAAACAATAAATACTAAGATTTTGAGATTAAGAAATATTGTAAAAGGAAAATGAATAATTGAGTAATAAAGTAAAAGTAATTAACTACCAATCTTCACAAAACATTAAAATTTAAGATATTTCAAAATTTAGTTTGCTTCCTTGTGGTCACATTGTACCAATAAGTCATTTTGTTAAACTACATGTGTCAAGACATAATTTCTTGCCTACGTATCCTTGAATCTTCATGAGTTGTGTCGCATCGAGGACGATGCTCTTATAAGGGAGGGAGATATAGTGCCCCAAATTTTCCTAATGTAGTTGACAGGTGTAAAGCCTTAATCCATTGTCTTGGTCAAAGTGTCCCTTGTCGAATATTGCAAATCTTGGAGTGTGGAGAAACACAAACCCCTTTTTCCAGTAGAACATGGACAACAAATGATCCTAAAATCCTTTTCAGACATGTATTTTTCCCATAGAATATTTCAAGCACTTTATTGAGATCTAAGGCACTAACCACATTGGAACCCAAGTTAACATAGGTAATTTAGTAGTAATTGGATAGTTTCAATGAGTGCAAACTCGAGGATTTGATTTTCGACCAATGGTAAAGTAGGTATCTCGCACCCTAAAAATTAAATAAATTGAATGTTACAAGGAAAGTGTTGGACATAACATTGTCAATATCCATCTATAACCAATACGTTATGGGTTTAATTATTCTTGGACGCTAAACCAAAAATTATTCTCCTTTTTACTTGCACATAAATCATTTCACTAGATCTATATCTTCATCTAAAGTAGGTTGTTTATTATTTTGATAAGGAATTATTGTTTTCCAATGTATTGTTTTGTTGTTAAATGCAGAAGAATAAGAAGTGTGGGGTGTAGGAGGCACTTCATTGGGGCATATTTTCTTCGGTATTTATTTTTGCTTCTAAGTGCCGATACTACATACCTTTGTAAGTTTCATGGTCTTTGTGTTTACCTATTATTTATATTTTATTCTTAGAAGTTGTTGTATTGCTAAGACATTACACGTGCCCTTGACTACATGATGTGTTAAAAGTGGGTTCATTAAAAACCTTTATAACTCTAGAAGATGTGTTAAAAGATGTGGGATCATACACATGGCACATGAATTATTTGACATAATTCCCAAAATAATTATCTTTCATGGAATGTCACGAGTTACATGATATACACAAAATGGGAATTTTCTATGCTTTTGGCCATGAATTAGATCTTGTGATGGATGCATTTGTATTGGTTGCTATAACAACTCAAACTGGTTCAAAAACAACCTAGTTGAGCCAATGTCCAACTTTTCATGCCCTTGAATAGGTTAATCTTTATTGCATATAAATTAGCAACTCATCCATTTGACTTTCTGGTGAGATGTATGTTAGATTCAAGAACTCAACTTTATTACCTAGTTCTTGCATTAGATATTTCATGAGATGGGATGACTATTCTTATAAACACATAAATTTCAATCATCCCTCATTGAACAGAGCTCTTGTTAAACTAAAGTGTGACTGGTTATGAGTACTCGTGGCCTCCATATCTTGCCTAAATTTCCCCTTCATTTAATTTTTTTGTCTTGTTTTGTAATGGTTGCTTGAGGGATTGGTGATAGGGATGTTGAGCTATCCATGGTGGTCATTATAACATGCAAGACGCTTTGACCTTGAATGTATACGATGCCTTTAATTTGGTGTCTCTTAGGAGTGTGGAGTGGTTTTCCTTGGCCTCTTTTTATTGGTGAGTTATGTGGCTTGGGCATGGTTGTTGATGTGGCAAGTTATGTTGCCACATCAAAAGAGGTGAACTGAACAGTTATAGTTTGTTTCCTTCTTATTTCGGTGACTTAAGGAGAACAAAAACTAGGGATTTGGGATAAATTGTTGTGTGGGAAGTTTTGAGCATTATTAATAAGCCCACTGTTACTCCATTGGCATATGGATTTGCAAGAAAGAATGATGAAATTGTATGTGTTTTTATATTTTTAGTAATGCTAAGTGGTGAAACATGAGAGAGAAAAACATTCATTGCAGAATACCTAAAGTTGAACCGATCTCGTCGAATGTAGGAATCACAAGCTTTACAAAAAAGGTATGGTTTTCCCCTTTTTCACTTACACTAAATTTTGCTTCATCATTTCCAATTTTTTTAGAAATATAATGTTGAATGATAGATGGATGTAACCCCAACAATTGACAAAATCTTACCTTGATGTGAACTGTTAAAACAAAAAAAAGGATCTTGAAAGTCATGTGCATGGAGCGCCACACCCAAACGTATCTTGAAAAACTAGAACTCTTTGTATGACCCCTGGTAACATGGAACACCTTAGGGAACCCTAACCGAGTTGTTTAAAATTAATTAATGCACTTGAAATTCACATTTCTAAACCCTCTTAACTTAAAACTCACTCGTGTGACATGTTTATTCTAATAAAACATGGTCGGTTTGAAGCTACGGTTGTCATAAAGCTTGAGTGCACCTAAAAACCACTACCTCATACCTCTATAATACTAACAAGATGATCATAACACACCTCCAGTTGAATGAAAACACCTTTGGAAGCTATCTTTGCAAGTGGATTTTGGGGCCCACTTAGTCGCATGAGACAAGATCCATTGATGCAATTATGATAATAGGCCACCAAGTTGCCCTTGTATTTAGAGCTATGCTCATTGCAATAGTCGAGACATGATGAATTCTATACGTATGGGGGGAATATGTAGGAATCAACAAAAAGTGCTCTCTCTCTCTCTCTCTGAAAATGATAATGTGTTTATTTATGATAATTGGTGGTTGTATCTATGATTAATCTCTTATGAGATAAAAATTATGTGATTGGAGACTATGTTTCAAATTTAATTACGTATTAACCAAAGAATTGAAATAGGTCTTTAGGAGGCTTTTGAAATGCATAAGATTGTTTGGGTTATTTCTCTTTCAATATACACTTATACTTACATGTCCAAGAGCATTTAAATGAGTTGTCTTGAATGAGGTCATACTCCTTGTACTCTTTAATCCCTATGTGTTATGTAAGCTTTATAGGAATTACATTTGTTAAAAATGGTGATAATATAGGACCAAAGTAACTTAGTGTAATTGCAGTTAGAAAAAAGGGATAAATAAGATTAATCTATGGAAGGCTCACTACGAAAATGGTACACCTTTGAGTGATGTCAAAACCAACTAAAGTGTCATATGTGAACATAAAATAAATGTAATAAATTAGAGGTCCAGGGACTAATACAACAACCTAAAAATCGAAAATAACCAAATATGATGCATGATGACATGCTTCGTTTATGTAAATATGAATCAAAGAATGATGTGAATGAAATAATAAAATTTAACCTTGAGAATGGGATACATACAAATGTAGCCAAGGTCTTGTGAGATAAGGAGATTGCACTCTATTTGGAATTGTAAAAGTTATTACAACCCTTGGTATAGATAGGAAAATATCTAACCTAGGATCACTCAAGAAGTAGAATTTATGGGTGAAACATGTAATTAACCCATTGTTATTGAAAGTAAATCCTTAAGATGATGAAATAGAAGTAGTTGGAAAGGTGAAATTGTCACTTAAATTCAAAATAAAAATATCTATAATGGGAACATAGATGTAATTTACCCTTCCATGAGCAATATGATTGTGAAAATATGATTCCTAATGAGAAAGCTGATTGTGAATCAAGAATGATACAACTTAAAAAGTTCACCTACATAGTTGGTTATAATAACTTAAAGATGGAAAGAGTGTATTGTTAGTATTAAACAACGTTATAAATTGAACTCGGGATAGGTTTTCTATTGATCTAATAACCTTCCATTTTCTTTCGTGAATTTTCCTCTAGTAAAAAGACTATTTTCCAAACCAAGTAAACACGGCTCTTTCAAACAAATCCTTAAGTCAAATATTAGAAGGCACATGTGTGTATATATGTTCTTAATCACAATCAAGCTATATAAAGTTATTTCTATAAGAGAAACGAGAAAATTTTAAAGGAACCACTATAGGTGAAATGTTAAACAAAAACATGCACCTAGTTGTAAAGGAACGAAGGGTCCCATGTTATGTGTTCTTCAGACAATTATAGTCAACTAATAAAAATAGGATTGAAATAAATATTTCACCATGAATAATGATGTGTTGTGGGAAGTGCCTATGAGTAAGTGTATCTTATCGTGGGTTTTTTTGTACTTTTTCATTTTTGGAAATGTGGCTTTGATGTGCATCATGTATATCATGTTATATATGTGTGTTCATGGTTACACAAACATCTCATGTGTTATACACTATCCTAAGTGAGACTACGTGATGTTATGAATCAAGAAATGTAAGAAAACATATATATCATGTTATTATGTGTATTGTATTTGTGTGTAAAATGTGGGCTTTACATATGGTATTAGAGCAAGGTTCATGCTCTCGAACCTCTAGGATAGATTGGATATGTGATGATTCTCCTCATGGTGGTGGTGGAGATGGGGAGAGTAATAAGATATATGTTGTGATGTGACTTATGTTTTAATTGTGATATTATGAATGAACGTGTTGTGCATGTCACTTGGTATGTATTTGTTATCATGTTGATGTGATTATGATGAGAGTATTCTCTCTCCTTTGTGTGGACTTAATGAGGAGTTCATGTGTGATTTATTTACCCTAGTTGTGTGTGACAATAATGTTATTGTATATTTCGGAGTGGTGGAGTGTTTTTGTTGTTCTATAATATGTAGGTGTGTTGATGTGTTGTATGAGAAAAATTGATGTATAATGAATTGGATTATATCGTGATGTCACCACCATGTTGTGATGAATTGTGTGCATCACCATGTTGTATTGCAATTAACTATATGTTGTAATGTTAGTCATTGTGTTTATCATATGTATAATTTGTATAATATGTGATGGTTCATGTCATGAATTAGGGGCATATGGTGATGCATAACCCCTATTGTGTAGTACTTCCACCTTAGGTGCCTAATGGAAAAGTGATGTATCATAACCCATTAAAGTAATGATTGTGTTTTACCCTGTATATATAATACCATGTGTAAGACATTATGGTTAATGTGTGTAAATCACCATTGTGTTAGTAATGTAGCTATGTATTATGTTGTGAACTTTACATTAGATGACCCTAAGGGGAACAACCGTTATTAGTGTATGGAGAGAGAGAGGAGTCGTGGACTAGGTTTTCATAATCTTGAGCTGAGTACAAGTGAGGAAATGGAGTCTTATATAGACTGAAAACCCACTTCTATCTATTTAGTATACTTGAGCTTGCTCAGTATATTTTGGATGTGCACCACCTTAGGCTCAACTTATGAAAACTAGCATCCCTTGTTCTTTCCTATTGGGTTGTCCAATGAACAATCCTATGTGATTTTGACTATGTTAAGTCTTGTGGGAGTATGGAGGGATGATTCAAGAAGAGGTGATGACAGTTACATTATTTTATATACTCATTTCTAGTTACATGTATATTTTTGTGAGTGAGACTCAACATCCGAGTGCCAAGCAACATGATGAGTACCCCTTTGGTAGCCGGATAAGGCCACGTAGTGATTGTAATTTTCTATTTTTGTACACATATTTTATTCATAAATTGATCATTATCTCTTTTCTTATCAAGAACCAATAGTTTTCTTTATTGATGTGTTCTTATATTTTGGTCATTTTATTTGGTTGCTAAAATAACATGCAAATTTTTCACTAACTATGGCTATTTAGCCATTTTTTTCTTAGTTTTAAATTTTCTTTTCATATTTAAAATTTTTATAGCCTTTCCTAAGGCTTGGGATTTTTTCCACTTGGCATTTAAGATGGATTGTTATGTTGTTTCTAATGTTGTAATGTTTGTAATAGGGTCATGGGATTCACCATGGAGTGGTGGAACCATGTGGACTGCTTCGTTGTGTGAGGGTACACCCAAGGAATTATAGATAACTAGCGGGTTGTTGAACCACAAGTTATTATGTCACTTGGGTTAGGTGTGACGAGGCTCTATATGCCTGGGGTCTTATGGTGACCTAGCCTCATTAAATGGAGAAAGGAGATGGGGCTCCATGGGAGAGTGACCCGATATTATTGATGGAGCTCTATGGGAGAGTGACCTGATGTTCTTGATGGCATTCTATGGTTAAGTGACCTGATATTATCGATGGCACTTTATGGTTGAGTGACTGATATTCTTGATGGGGCTCTATGGTTGAGCGATCGAGCTTGGTTTTAGAACTATGATTCTTTCTCTTTGTGAGGTATATGGAGCTATTCTTTGATGCTTTGGGAAGTATATGGAAATTTTTTTATGCCTTGGGAGATATATGGAGTTTTTTCATGATTTTTGTGATGTGTTGAGTTGGTATTATGACTTATGCGTACTCTTGTGAGTCTTGTTAGACATTGTTATGATTGAGGTTTGGAAATCCCCCTTTGTAGTATATACTATTGGATCTTGTCTTGGAATTTTGCAGGTATATTTGGTGTTTTTGGTCATGTGATACCGGTTTCCTTTGTATCATCGTGATGATTTTTTTAGTCGATCGGATGTGTGTGTTGGATTTATGCCTATGACATAATTGTTGAAAATTATTTGTTATGTGGACTATGTTTTTTCTTTCCATGGTGGAAGTAAAGGTCTTGTGATGTGATACAAATGTGAAATTATGTAGCAAGATGTCTTGATTCGTTTGTGATGTTTGATTTTTATGTGACATCTTGTGGCCAATTATTGTTGGGCACCTAAGAACATAAGATAATTGAAATTCTAAACAATTAATACTAATGTTTTGAGATTAATAAATATTATAAAAGGAAAAAGACTAATTAATTAATAAAGTAAAAACTAACTAACTACAAATCTACACAAAATATTTAAATTTAAGATATTTCAAAATTTAGTTTGCTTTCTTGCGGTCACATTATACTTGACAAGTCATTTTGTTAAACTAGATGTGTCAAAATAGAATTTCTTTCCTATGTATCCTTCAAGCTTCAACGTTGTTTCACATTGAGGAAGATGCTCTTATAAGGGGAGGAGATGTAGTGCCCCAAATTTTCTCCTAATGCGGTCAGAGGCGTAAATCCGACTCCATTGTCTTGTTGAAGTGTCCTTGTCGAATATTATAGATCTTGGGTGTGTGGAGAAACACAAACACCATTTTTTCCAGCAGAACATGGACAACGACTCATCCTAAAAGCCTTTTCAAACATGTATTTTTCCCTACGCAGAATAATTCAAGCACTTTATTGAGATCGAGACACTAACCACATTGGAACCCAAGTTAACATAGGTAATTTAGTAGTAATTGGATAGTTTCGGTGAGTGTAAACTCGAGGGCTTTTTTTTTTGTCAATGGTAAAGTAGGGTTGTACACCTAAAAATTAAATAAACTAAACGTTACATGGGACGAGTCAATTTAGAAATAACTCTTTCAATAGCCATCTATAACCAATAAAATATGGTTTTAATTATTCTTACCGCAAAACCCAAAATTCTTATCCTTTTACCGCATAAAAATCATTTGATTGGATGTGTATCTTCATCGAAGCGGGTTTATTATTTTGAAAAGGAATTACTACTTGCCATTGTGTTGTTTTGGTGTTAAATGCATAAGAAGAAGAAGTTTGGGGTGTATGAGGCACTTCATTGGAGCTTATTTTCTTCGGGTATTGTTTTGTTCCTTACGAGTTTCGGTACTACATGCACCTTTGTAAGCTTCATGGTCTTTGTGTTTACATGTTGTTTATATTTTATTCTAAGAATTTTTTTATTACTAAGACATTAAATGTGCCCTTCATGCTACCCCACGTCTCTACAAAAAAGATTAGTCTTGCTCTGGACCACACGGGAAAAAATGACTGTAATATGATGTGTTAAAAGTGGGTTCATTGAAAAATATTTATAACTTTCAAGAAGATGCAAGATGTGGGAGCATACACATGTCACATGAATTGTTTGATAGAATGCCCAAAAGAATTATGTTTCATGGAATGTCAGGGTTGCGGGGATATACAGAAAATGGGAATTTTCTATGTTTGTGACCATGGATTAGATATCATGATGGATGAATTTGTATTGATTGCTATAACAACTCAAACTGGTTCAAAAACTTTGACCGAGGCAATGTTCAACTTTGTCGTGCCCTTGAATAGATTAATCTCTGCTACATATAAATTAACAACTTAGTCATTTGACTCTAGTGAGATGTATGATAGATTGAAGCACTCTACTTTATTACCCAGTTATTGCATTGGATATTTCATGAGATGGGATGACTATTCTTATAAACAAATAAATTTCAATCATCCCTCATTACTTGAGCTCTTGTTAAAGTGAATTGTGACTAGTTAGGAGTACTCGTGGCCTCCATATCTTGCCCCAAATGTCAAATTTATTTAAAGTATGTTGGCTTGTTTTGAAATGGTTGCATCAAGGGATTAGTGATAGAGATGTTGAGCTATCAATGGTAGTCATTATAACATGTAAGACACTTTGACCTTGAATGTATATGATGCCCTTAATTTTGTGTCTCTTAGGAGTGTGGAATGGTCGGTCCTTGACCTCTTGTTATTGGTGGCTATGTGGATTGGGCATGGTTGCTGATGTGGAAAGTTATGTAGCTACATTGAAATAGGTTAACCAAGTTATAGTTTTGTTCCTTCTTATTTCAAAAGGTGACTCTAGGAGAACAATAACCGGGATTAGGGATACTTTGTTGTGTGGGAATTTCTAGCATTATTAATGAACCTAATGTTGCTCCATTGTCATATGGATTTGTAAGAAATAATGATGAAACCATATGTGTTTAAATATTTTAGGTAACACTAAGCGGTGAAGCATGAGTGAGAATTTTTTTTACCGAAATGCCTAAAGTTGAAGCGGTCTCATTGAATGCGGGAATCATGAGTTTCATGAAAAAGGTATGGTTTTCCCCTTTTCACTTGCACTAAATTCCACTTCATCATTTCCATTTTTTTAGAAATATAATGTTGAATGATAGATGGATGTAACCCCAAAAATTGACAAAATCTTACCTTGACATGAACTGTTAAAACAAAAAAAAAGGATCTTGAAAGTCATGCGCATGGAGTGCCACACCCAAACGTACCACAAATTGGAACTCTCTATATGACCCCTAGTAACATGGAACACTTTAGGGAACCCTAAACGAGTTATTTAAAATTAATTAATCTCTTGCAAGTCGTATTCCTAAACCCTCTTAGCTTAATATTCACTTGTGTGATATGTTTGTTTTAATAAAACACGATCGGTTTGAGCTTACGGTTGTCACTTACCTTGAGAGAAACTTAAAACCACTACCTCATACCTCTATAATCCAAACAAAAATCATAATAAACCTCAGTTCAATAAAAACACCTTGAGAATCTATCTTTGCAAGTGGGTTTTGGAGCCCACATGTCGTTCGACAAGAGTAATGGCCGATGTGCAATTACAATAATTGGCCTCGAAGTTGCCCTTGTAGCTAGAGTTTTGATCATTGTAATCAACCTCTGTCTAACACGATGAATTCTATATGTATAGGGAATATTTAGGAATCAATAAAATTTGTTAATGAACTTGAAACAAGTGTGTTCGAGACCAGTTTGCAAGCACTTTTGTTGTTTTGGACTATTTTCTCAACCATAGCTAGAATCTCCTTTTTGAGTCTCGTTTGACTTTTAGCCACGTGTGTGACCTTGTAATACCATTGCAATGCTATGTAGAATTTTATTTGATCTTTTATCTTATATAAATGAATTTTGAAATGTATGGTGATTTTCTCTCTCCACCCTCTTCTCTCTCTTGAAACGACTATGATACTTGATTGATTTGAAAACGTAAATGAATTGGGAAATATGAATTGGTTTGAAATGAAATGATAATGGAAATGAAATTCAAATGGTTATGACATTGTGAGTGGAAAATAAAATGTCTCTTAAATTTCTCTCTCATCCTTTCTCTCTCTAGTACCAAAATATTAAGTGCAACTAAATATGAAAGTGTGAATGATGAATGTGTGGATTTATGCTTGAGTGTAGGGGATTTCCATACTCATTCCTAGGACTAATGCAATGTTGGTTGCAGGTACTCGAACAAGAGGAATTTTTTGGATGTGATATGTTGTAATTAATGAGTTTTCATTCTAAAGTTATATTCACCTTACAATACATGTATTACCATAGAATAATGATATGTATTGTTGTTGGAATAATTTTTCTTAGTATATTTTGAAAATGGAATACAAATGTGGTTATATTTTATAGTGTCGAACTGGATGTGAATTTTTACTCAATATGGCACCTATGTTATAAAGATATTAAACAAATATTTTTCTATGTTAATTATGAGTTTACTTCTTAACACCCACAATGCTAGGTAGATTCTCCTCTCATCAAAACTAACTTGAAATTAAAGGAAGAGATATAATGCCTATTGTAATTCCTCCTCCCATTTGAGTCTTTTCCTAGGGTATAAAACACTGATCATGTTAATAAAATACTCTAACCTCAATAATCATCTTCTTGTTTCACACCTAAGGCATCTTATTAAAGACCTTTTTCCTTAATATTTTAGAGGTGGTGTTTTTATGTTGTGAAACCTATCATATTGGGACGAGTGAGGTGATCATGTATAGGTGTTGTAGGTCTAACCATATCATGAGCAAGTTAACCCCCTTGTGCGTAGTTTCCTTGGTACCCTAGTGGGTGGCCAAAGCCTTGTAGGATAATTGGTGGTTGTACCTACGATTGATCTCTTGTGATATATAAATTATGTGATTGGAGACTACGTTATGACTTTTAATTACGTATTTACCCAACAATTGAAATAGTTATTAAGTAGTATTTTGAAATGAATAAGATTGTTTGGGTTATTTCTATTTCAATATACACTTATACTTCCATGTCCAAGAGCATTGAAATGAGTTGTCTTGTGCGTTGTCGTACTCCTTGTACTCTGAAATCCCTAAGTATTATGTAAGTGTTATAGGAATTACATTTGTTCCATAATGATGATAATAAATGCCCAAAGTAACCGTGTAATTATAGTTAGAAAAAAAGGGGTAAATAAGATTAATGTATGGAATGCCCCTACGAAAATGGTAAACCTTAGAGTGATGTCAAAACCAACTAAAGTGGCATATGTGATCATCAAATGAATGCAATAAAGTAGAGGTCCACGACTAATAAAAATCCTAATAAATAAAAAATAACCAAATATGATGCATGATCACATGTTTTGTTTGCATAAATATGAATCAAATAACGATGCTAATGAAATAATAAAATGTAACCTTAAGAATGGGATACTGAAACTATAGCCAAGGTCTTGTGAGTTAATGAGATTGCACTCTAGTTGGACTTGTAAAATTTAGTAGAACCCTTGGCATAAATAGGAATATATCTAACCTAGGATTACTCAAGAAGTAGAAATTATTTTGAAACATGTAATTAACAAATTCTATGGAAAGTAAATCCTTAAGATGATGAAATATAAGTAGTTTGAAATGTGAAATTCGTCACTTAAATTCAAATAAAAATCTCTATAATGGGAACATAGGTGTAATGTACCCTTCCATGTGCAATATGATTGTGAAAATATGAATTCCTAATTGGAGCAACTAATTGTGAATCAAGAATGATACAACTTAATTAGTTAACCTACATAGTTGGTTGTAATAACTTGAAGATGAAAAGAGTGTATTTTTAGTATTAAACAACGTTATGAATTGAACTCGGGATAGGTTTTCTATTGATCTAGTAACCTTCCATTTTCTTTTTGTGAATTTTCCTCAAGTAACAAGAGTATTTTTCCAAATTAAGTAAACATGGCTCTTTCAAACAAATCTTTAAGTCAAATATTAGAAGGCACGTGTGTGTATATACATTCCTAATCACAATCAAGCTATATAAAGTTATTTCCATTAGAAAAATGAGAAAATTCTAAAGGAGCCACTATAGGTGAAATGTTAAACAAAAACAAATAGCCTAGTTGTAAAGGACCAAAGGGTCCCATGTTATGTGTTCTTCAAAAAATTATAGTCAACTAATAAAAATAGGATTGAAATAAATATTTCACCATGAATAATGATGTGTTGTGGGAAGTGCACTGAGTAAGTGTATCTTGTAGTGGGTCGTTGTTGTACTTTTTCATTTTCAGAAATGTGGCTTTGATGTGCATCATGTGTTTCATGTTATATATGTGTGTCCATGGTTACAAAAATGTCTCATGTGTTATACACTATCCTAAGTGAGCCTATGTGATGTTATGTATCATGAAATGTAAGAAAAATATATAAATCTTGTTATTATGTGTGTTGTATTTGTGTGTGTAAAATGTGGGCATTACATATGGTATCAGAGCAAGGTCCATGCTCTCAAACATCTGGGATGGATTGGATATGTTATGATTCTGCATGGTGGTGGTGGAGATGGGAAGAGTAATGTGATATATGTTGTTATGTGACCAATGTTGTAATTGTGATATTATGAATGCACATGTTATGCATGTCACTTAGTATGTATTTGTTATCATGTTGATGTGCTTGTGATGAGAGTATTCACTCTCCTTTTTGTGGATTTAATGAGGAGTTCACATGTGATGTACCACCTAGTTGTGTGTGGAAATAATGTTATTGCAGATTGTGGAGTGATGGAGTGTTTTAGTTATTCTATAATATGTAGGTGTGTTGATGTGTTGTATGAGAAAAATTAGTGTATATAATGATTAATTGGATTGTATTGTGATGAATTGTGTACATTACCATGTTTTATTGCAATTGTCTATATGTTGTAATGTTAGGAATTTTTTTCATCAAATGTATAATTCATGTAATATATGATGGTTTATGTCATGATTAGTCAAATGGTGTGCATAACCCCTCTTTTATGTAGTACTTGCACCTTTAGTGCATTATGCGGAAAATTTATGTATATTAACCCATGAAAGTAATGATTGTGTTTTACCCTATATATAATACCATATGTAAGATGTTATGATTGTGTTTTACCTTTTATATAATACCATACGTAAGATGTTATAGTTAATGTGTGTGAATCACCATTGTATTAGTAATGTAGTTATGTGTTATGTTGTGAACCTTACACTAGTTGACCCTAAGGGGAACAACCGCAAGAGTGTATGTGTGGAGAGAGGAGGCATGGACCAAGTTTTCATAATATTGAGCCGAGTATGAGTGAGGAAGTGGAGTCTTATATAGAATGAAAACCCACTTTTATCTGTTTAGTATACTTTGAGCTTTCTCGGTATATTGTGGATGTGCACCACCTTAGGCTTAACTTATGCAAACTAGTGTGTCCCTAATCTTTCCTATTGGATTTTACATATAACAATCCTATATGATTTTGACTATGTTGAGCCTTGTGGGAGTATGGAAGGATTTCTCGAAGAGAGAGATGATGGCAGTTACATTATTTTATATAATAATTTTGGTTATGTATGTATATTTTTGAGTTGAGGCTCGACATCGAGTTCCAATAACTTGATGAGTACCCTTTTGGTGGCCGGATAAGGCCACATAGTGATTGTAATGTGCTATTTCTATATACATATTTTATTTGTAAATTTATCATTATCTCTTTTCTTGTCAAAACCAATAGTTTTTCTTGATTGATGTGTTCTTATATTTTGGGCATTTTATTTTATTGCACTAACATGCAGATTTTTCACTAACTATGGCTATTTAGCCATTTGTTTTGCTTATTTTTAAATTTTCTTTTCATATTTAAAAGTCTTATAGCATTGCCCAAGTCTTGGGATTTTTCCACTTGGCATTTGAGACGGATTATTATGTTGGTTCTAATGTTGTAATGTGTTGGAATAGGGTCATGGGATTCACCATGGAGTGGTGGAACCTATGGACCCACTTCATTGTGTGGGGGTATGCCCCAAGGAGTTACAGATAACTAATGGGTTGTTGAACCATGAGTTATTATGTCACTTGGGTTAGGGGTGATGGGGATCTATGTGCTCGGGGCCATAGGGTGACTAAGCCTCATTAAATGGAGAAAGGAGATGGGGCTCTAGGAAGAGTGGCCGATATTCTTGATGGCGCTCTATGGGAGAGTGATTTGTATGTTCTCGATGGCACTCTTTAGTTGAGTGACTGATATTTTTGATGGCACTCTCTGGTTGAATGACCTAATATTCCCTATGGGGATCTATGGTTAAGAAACCCGGATTGGTTTTAGCACTATAATTCTTTCTCTTTTCAAGGTATATGGATCTATTTTGTGATGTTTTGGGAGGTATATGGAGTTATTGTTTGATGCCTTGAGAGATATATGGAGTTTTTTCATGATGTTTTGTGATGTGTGGAGTTGGTATTATGAGTTATGTGTACTCTTGTGAGTCTTGTTAGACATTGTTATGATTGAGGTTTGATGATTCCCCTTGGTTAGTATATACTATTGGATCTTGTCTTCAAACTGTGTAGGTATATTCGTGGTTTCCAGGTCATGTGATATAATTTTCCTTTGTATCGGTGTGATGATTGATTTTTTTCAGTCACATCTGTGTGTTGGATTTATTATTATGACATACTTTCTAGAAATTCTTTGTTATGTGGACTACTTGTTATCTTTCCATGGTGGAGTTAAAGGTCTTGTGATGTGATACAGATGTGAAAGTATGTAGCAAGATGTCTTATGAGTCATTTGTGATGTGTTGAGTTTTGTGTGACATCTTGAGGCCAATTACTGTTGGGCACCCACGAACATAAGATAATTGAAATTCTAAACAATGAATACTAAGAGTTTGAGATTAAGAAATATTGTAAAAGAAAAAGACTAATTAATTAATAAAGTAAAAACTAACTACCAATCTTCACAAAATATTAAAATTTAAGATATTTCAAAATTTATTTTGCTTCCTTACGGCCACATTGTACCAAGAAGTCATTTTGTTAAACTACATGTGTCATGATAGAATTTTTTCCTACTATCCTTTAAGCTTCGTCATTACATCACATCGAGGACAATGCTCTTATAAGGGGAGGGAGATGTAGTCCCACAAAATTATCTCCTAATGCAATGCATGTGTAAATCATGACTCCATTTTCTTGGTCAAAGTTTCCCTTGTTAGAATATTGCAGATCTTGGAGTGTGGAAAACACAAACCCCTTTTTCGAGTAGAACATGGACAACGACTCATCCTAAAATCATTTTTAGACATGTATTTTCCTTGCTTGAAGAATAATTCAAGCACTTTATTGAGATCTAGGCATCAACCACATTAGAACCCAAGTTAACATAGGTAATTAGTAGTAATTGGATAGTTTATGTGAGTGTAAACTCGAGGATTTGATTTTACGTAAATGGTAAAGTAGGGATCTGCACCCTCAAAATTAAATAAATTGAACGTTACATGGGACAATGCTAGAAATAACTCTTTCAATAGCCTTCTATAACTAGTATGATATGGGTTTAATTATTCTTGCATGCAAAACCTAAAATTCTTATCCTTTTACCACATAGAAATC
This sequence comes from Taxus wallichiana var. yunnanensis, assembly GCA_018340775.1. Classification (NCBI taxonomy): domain Eukaryota; kingdom Viridiplantae; phylum Streptophyta; class Pinopsida; order Cupressales; family Taxaceae; genus Taxus; species Taxus wallichiana. Next base: position 964,578,328 of record CM031242.1, on the reverse strand, counting down.
ATTTGATTGGATGTGTATCTTCATCTTAAAGCGGGTTTTTACTATTTTGAAAATGAATTATTACGTTTTGTTGTATTGTTTTATTGTTAAATGCATAAGAAGAAGAATTTTGGGGTGTATGAGGCATTTCATTGGGACATATTTTCTTTAGTATTGATTTGTTGCTTCGAGTTCCGGTGTTACGTGCATTGTAAGCTTCATGTTTTTTTGTTTACTGTTGTTTATATTTTATTCTAAGAAATTGTTTTATTGCTAAGACATTAAATGTGCCCTTCATACTACCCCACGTCTCTACAAAAAAACTTTCTCTTTGTCTAGACCACACGGGAACATTGATTGTAGGATGTGTTAAAAGTGGGTTTGTTGAAAAAGCTTTATAACTTTCAAGAAGATGCAAGATGTGGGAGCATACACATGGCACATGAATTTTTTTGCTAGAATGCCCAAAAGTATTATGTTTCATGGGATGTCGGGGTTTCAGGATATACACAAAATGGTAATTTTCTATGTTTGTGGCCATGGATTAGATCTCGTGATGGATTCATTTGTATTGATTGCTATAAAAACTCAAACTAGTTCAAAATAAACCTAGTCGAGCTAATGTCCAACTTTTTGTGCCCTTGAATAGGTTAAGCTCTATTGCATATAAATTAGCAACTCATCCATTTTAATCTTGTGATATGTATGCTAGATTCAGCATTCTACTCTATTACCTAGTAATTATATTGGATATTTCATGAGATGGGATGACTATTCTTATAAACACATAAATTTCAATCATCTCTCATTGAATAGAGCTCTTGTTAAAGTGAAGTGTGATTGGTTATGAGTACTCGTTGCCTCCATATCTTGCCCCAAATGTTCACTTCATTTAAATTATGTTGGCTTGTTTTGTAATAGTTGCTTCACAAGATTAGTGACAATTAAATCCATGTGGTCCCTTAAAGGTGGTTGTTAAAACTCAATTTTACAATAAAATGAATAGATATTTTTTTAATGGATAATTTTCCTAATATCCATGTGGTCACTAACTATGATAGAATTTGGAAATGAAGAGGAAGGTGTACCTATAATAAGGGTTGGGGAGTGAAAAGGGCGGGCCAGAGCCCTTTTTAATAGCGAGTTAAAGCTACACTTGGAGGTGGTATGGGAAAAGATGAACAAATGATTCACAATCATTTTTTACCTGTCTATTTGCCAAGACAGGCCTCCAATCAGACCATATCAATATTGTTGCCACTTAAACCTTCATCTCAATGCCTCTTCATGCATTGGGGATTATGAATAGCTATCAAATGAAGGATAGTGTCAAGACCTTCTCCATCTCTCACATGGGTTTCACAATAAATTTTATTAGGACAACATGGAAAATGATTTACTCAAGCTCTACCATGAAATATAAAAAAAGTAACGATAATTACTTAATAAAAAATTATATGTGGTTTATACGGTAATTATGAGTGTATTAGGCTCATCAAGTTATAAATTTGTGTGCATGTATACTTTGCTTAATGCTAAATCAAATGAAGCAAGAACTACCACCTAAAATAGTTCTACAATTTAGCTAAAACAAAGCATAAACACCATCATGATAAGAATTAAACAAGGGTTAGATGCTAGCATTCATAAATACAAAATTTGAAACTAACAATGCTAAATATCTAAACTCCTCTATTCTCTAACAACAAATAAATGAATGGACCTAAGTAAGCTCCATGGCTATCAAAATAGTTGTCCTTAATGTTCCAAGAACCTAGGAATGGGGGCTAATCAAAGTTGGGCTACAAGACCCTTTTGACACCTCCCATATGACCCAAGCACTTTAAGAAAGAGGCTTAACTCTTCAAGATGATGAACTCTCAAAAGGGCAAGGTGCAAGCTCTTAGTCTCTTTGCTATATGCTTTACATTTTCTCTCTAAGGAGTTTAGGTGTAAGTAAAAAGGTAGGTGGAGGGCTCTTTATATAGCCCAAAGGATAAAGGATTCAACACATTCTCATGAATGTGGGATAAAGGTAAAACATGATTAGGAATGGATAAGGTTGCTTTATTAAAGGTAACCTTACTTTAGAAGAGTTTAATACATGTTTAGCAAGTCATGGGAGTTGGGGGTGTTTTAATTAATCAAAGGTGATTAACTAATAGGTAGATGTAGGCTTATAGAAGATAATTAGAGGAATATTAGTACGATTTAGGCTATTAAAGGGGATTAAATCAATTAAATATTGATTTATTGGTTAAATGGAAGGGAAAGCTAATTAATTAATAATAATTAATTAGTCTAGGTAGAAGGGGTGATTTATTAACGGAAGGTCGTTAATTAGGGTATTTGTTGGATAGGAAACTTAATTAATTATCTTAGTGTAATTAATGAATGATGATATGAGGGAAAATGAGTGCTTTTGATGATATGTCATTGATTTGCGAGAAAGGATCGTTAGCGCAATTTAAGTATTTAAATTGCTTGGGAGTAATTATAGGTGTCTACATTTGCCCCTCTTTGGGGTGTCGTAAGTGATGTCACTTCAAAGATAGTAGACAGAAGATATTTTGAAGGGATAGAAGAAAAATTAGTAGGAGGGAGAGATCCCCCTCGAGTGTCGATGGGGTGATGAAGGAAGCCGATCGATGATCGAAAAAGATGAGAAGTAGATAGAAGAATGGGAAGAGGCAAGATGCCCCGGTAAGATGGAAGAATAGGGGTGAGAGGAAAGTGATGTAGAATGAATATGGAGGAGGGGAGAGAAGAGCTTAGCCTCTAGCCACTGTGTATTGGAACAATTTTGGTGTCATCATATTGCCATAAGAGCTACGTCATCGGTCCTTATGAAAAATATAAGCATACGACAAAGGTAGAACGACATGAAAAGCCATACTACGAACGATTGTCCATTGCTGAAAACACCAACTCCATGCAACATACAAAATGCAATGCAATATGAGAAAGTGAAAGATGCCTAACTCCATGCAACATACAAAATGTAATGCAATACGAGAAAGTAAACAAGCTAAACTAATAGAGAAACATAATATAATGTTTTTATTATCGAGCTTCAGTTATGACCTGTGTAAATTAATGACAAGGGTTGATGATGGTGCCCCAAGAAAGGATACATGCAAGGGGAATAACGGAGGACACTTGGGTCCGATGGAAAATCAATGTGCACTACAAAAGCAAGTGGGAAACTCGTTGTGCCCTAGAGTACGAGGACGAAGTAAGCAACCTAGCTTTTGTTGATGGAGGTAGATCAAGATGATCCAGCAAGTCGCACACATGAACAAGTGAGAACCAAAGAGTGACATTTTGTAGGATGATTTTCAATTTTTATAAGTTTTCTGAAACATATTTGAATGTTTTTGATGATTTTTTCCTCTAACATATTTGAATGTTTTGGTTGATTTTAAAAATTATGAAACTATGTATAGGAAGATGAGAAAGCATGGATGCCCCCAACGATAGATGGGATGTACAAGGGCATAGGGCCACGTGTGTACCTGAAAGGTGAAGATGTAAAAATTTCCCAACGATAAGGTGGGAGTATTCAAAGGTAAACTCTTCACAGGTAGAAGTGGGACCCAAGGCCATTATGGATAGGTTCAACATGATGATGAACATAAACCAATGAAATGTTGGGAAGAAGCAAGGATTCCCCTAGCGTAAGTTGGCCTACAAGCACATGATAGAAAGGAAGGAGAAGATTATTTTTGTGAAAGGGGACAAAGGTTTCCACAAACATGGAAAACAAGTAATCTTATACACATGGATGTTCTGAACGAATTAGAAGAATGATGTGAATGATATGAATGTATCTTAGAAGCCTCATGATGAAGAAGTGATTAGCCAAAGGCATAAGTCATGAGACGAGATATGGACTAGAGTAAGATTCTGCACAAGGTCCAAAAAAGACACTTGGTAACATACTAATCCTGTTTACTCATAGAGATCCAGTGTGTGCACATGGATTTTATTACCTCTTGAATTGAAGATTTAATAGAAAACAAGTGAAGAGACCCTAGCCAATGTGTAGGAATGATTTATTTTGATAAGTGATTTTGTGAATGGAGGGTGAAAGGATAGCCGTACATTTCTCCGCTGCTAACCAATGACGGCGCATTCATAGCCCCGACGGAGATGTATTTAATTCTAATCGCAACATTTCTCTACTACCAGTCAAGTGTCCATAGCCTTGATAGAGATTATTGGAAATACCCCAAGAGAGAGTTATATATCAATTTGCTTTTGCTTTGTAGCTTTTAGATTTTGATGTTTGATTGATTTTGATTATTTTTTGTCTGAAAACTTATTTCAACTCACTTGTTTGACAAGGGGTTAAGAACCACTGATGGCTTGATGGAAGGAGGTGGAAATGCTTGTGATGATGACATTGGCTAGTGTCAACAAATATGTCCAAAATTTCTTTACAACAAGTTTATTAGATGTTTGAATGTGATAGGATCTCCATGAGGTCAGTCGTTCTTTAATTTACCAAGGTGATAAAAGACCGAGGAAAGCAGATACCATAGAGATAAATGTCGCAAAATGTATGTGAATAAGCTAACTAAAATATCGGTGAAGGGATGAAAATGGTAGGAAGACTTGTAGAAGAATAGCAAGGAAGGAAGAAAGAAATATCCATGTATACGCACACACTTTGATTACGATGTTTGATCCTTGTACCTTTGATTTTTTTGTTTTTTTTTAATTTTTTAGATTTTGATATATATATATATATATATATATATATATATATATTTGAACCATTGTTACTATGAAAGTCACTCTATGTGATAGGATCCAACAACGATGTTTGTGACTTCCTTGATAAGGAGACTAAGCGTGTTTGTTTATCGAAGTCATGTTTTCCCAATCTCGATAATCGTGGTGAGTTCACACTCAACAAAGGAATTTGTGATTTATCCTGAAACATCGATTTTTATACGAGAATCTTGAGTTCCCTATCTAGAGGTTTATGCACTTTACGCCATACTTGATGGTTATGTTGATGTGTGTTCTTGAATCATGCTTGATTTACAACTTTGAGATTGTTCCAGTTGTTGGGGGATTTTGAGCTCTTGGAAGTTTTGACCTAAGCTTGATAATGAACCTGTTTGGGTTTCTTATAGTGACGCTTGAATTTTCTAACCTCGAGAAGGAGAAGAATGTGAAAATTTACGATTGATAATAGGAGCGATAGGAATGGTAGTGGGCTTACCTGACCATTGATAGAAGAAATATGTGATAGATGAAAAGGATACGGTCCAAGAATTGAAGAGGATGGGCTACCAAGAGGTGAGCCACGGATAGAAGGTGAAAGGATACTAAGATGTGGCCCAAGAATAGAAGAAGAAGGGCTACTAGGACATGACCCATAAATAGAAGATGAAAGGCTAATAGGATGTGGCCCAAGAATAGAAGAAGAAGAAGGGCTCTTAGACGTGACCCATAGATGTAAGAAGATGGGCTGCTAAGAAGTGGCCCAAGAATAGAAGATGATGGACTACCCGGGGTGATCCATACCTAGAAGACAAGGGGCTAGTTGGACATGCCCCAAGAATAGAAGATAGTGGGCTACTCGAAAATGTCCCACAAATAATAGAGGGAGGGCTATTAGAATGTGACCCACACCTAGATGAAGATGAAGGGCTACTTGGCGTTGACCCCAGAAGAGATTGTGATTGAGGAATTATGATAGAAAAAGAGTTATTGGGTGATGAGAAGATAGGCCATGGATCTATGCAAGACCAAGGAGTTTCATCACATAATGAAGAATGTGAAGATGGAAGAATAAGAGGAGGATCAAGTTGCATGATTTGAGGCTCTTCCTCCATTTCTTGATCAAAGGAATCAACCTTTTCCTCACAATATGCAGATGCATCAAATTCTAAAGAGAATCCTTTTTGTAATCTACTAAAGGAATATCTTCATATGCCCCTATAAATGTTACTGATTGTTTCTTCATTTAGAAAGAGATCAATCGGTATGAGTTGTTGATCGATCCCTAGGGGTTTATTGGAAGAAATAGGTTCACTTGGTGTGGAAGGTTGAGAAGATGTTTGATGATTATTGATAGAAGAAGATGATGTGGGGATGAAGAATATGTGTAGCTAAATGTCTCGGGAGTAGAAGAAGGTGGTGTGGACCTACCTATACAATGGTATGTAGTATGTAAAAGCAGTAGGATTAAGTCAAAGTCATGAGATTACGACACATGGGCGATTCGGATGTTTGTCTCGAAGGACTTTGAGTTAAATGAATCTTCACAAAAGGAATCTTCCATGGGGTGATTGATGAAGAAGGTCTTAAAGAAAGGGAGGAATGTGATTCAAAGCATCACATTAGATGAATGATGAAAAGGGTCCTGCGAAGAAAGAGAGGACCACGATTCAAGAATTGTATTATACTTCTGATTGGAGGGATTTGGAGTCATGTGTATCTTCAAAGGAAGAAGACGTCATTGGGGTGACTGATAAAAGGGGTCCTACGAAGAAAGGGAGGACCACGACATAAGAGTCGCATTAGATGATTGATGAAGAGGATCCTACAAAGAAAGGGAGGACCATGACTTAGGAGTCGAATTAGATGAATCGAATAGTAGTTTGGATCTGAATCCTCAGAAGAGTCAGAGGAAATATTTGGATTGGAATCCTCAGAAGAAGAGGAAATGTTTGGATTAGAATTAGAAGAAGAGTGGGGGGAACTCGAATAATAATTTGGATCAGACATGTCCAAATCATACCACCGACTATGAGATGAAGGTGGGGAACGAGTTACCCATATGGGATCTCTAGCACGAAGAACCAAACGAGGTTTAGTTGTGATGGGAATCCTATGATTTGAATTGCTGAACCTAGGTTCTGTATTTTTGTAAGTATGGGGAACCACACGATAGTTAGTCATTTTTGCGTTGTTTTAAGCACAAATGTCTAGATCTAGATAGTGTGATGGAACTCCTTCAAAGGGAAGGAAGTGACATGTCGATTTGGGTAGCATAAGGACAACCAACTAGACATTGTGTAAGTATGGGGATGCATGCATGATTTTTTGAAGAAGGTCTAAGGAAAATAGACATCGTGACGACGTAATATCGATGAGATAAAAAGGGATTGTCCTAGAAAATAAGTTTTCTGAATGAATAATCACAAGGAACAATCATGCGAGTGTGAAACCCAAAGCCAATCAACAAGGAAATACACCATATGAAAATGCGATGCAAAGATGATCAACAAGATGTTTTCACTTATGCCAAGTTCAAGGAAATGAACAAAACGTAAGTAAAAACAAGAAGTCAATGCGATCTCCCAATCAAGATATATGATGAGCGAGCTCAAACTTGATTAAGACCTATATCTCAAAAAGTGCCAATTACAATTTGCGAATGACACAACAATATCACCAAGATATGTTAACCCACTTTGCGAAAGTGAAGTATTGATATCGAGGTGTTATTGATATAACACGCACAAATAGTAACACCTAGCACTCTTTAAAATCAAGGTAATAATAGAACCGAACTAAAAGCTCAAATTATAGCTAGGAATAGTTAAAAATGTGTGCAACATAACCTTACAATATAGGTATTTATGTTGAGTTTACAAGAAACAAGGCGTAAATATCAAAATTGTAGTGATACGATACAACAACAAGCTAACTCTTCTAAGGAAGTCTGCGGTGATGGACCACGCGTAACTCAATGATTACCTTGACATGGGTATCAAGATCACAATGGCTACCAATGAGCGTGAAAATACCTCCGCACACTTTAGGCGTTTAACTAACTTGGCCCATGCAAACATGGATGGGCGTAAACGGACATAAAAGTGAGAGAAATAGTCGATTGGTAACACAAAGGTAGTCACCCTTCTTTTGCTCAACAAAGTGTCAAAAGAATGTGAAGGAAGTAAATAAAAAAAAAATGAAAAATGTTAGCCTCACTTGGCGGAGAGTTTCGCCTCGCCTAAGGTAAGTAAAACTAGGCAAAAGTAATCGTCACACGTTTCTCAAAAAGAAGGTTCATGACTCAACACTTTGCTTTAAAATGGTCAAAGTGGGCTTGGCCAAAGTATATTCTCTAGGTGGTTCTCTCGCCTAGGTGTTACAAATTTGCCACGAGCGAGCGCGATTTACCCAAAAAGTCACACTGACTAGTTTGGGAGTATCTCGGCTTTACTTTACCCCCTTCAAGAACAGTAGGCAACTAGTGCATCTATGTGTACTATCACTGGGGTTGCCATACGGATAACTGGTAATGCTATCTCACAAAGGAATCACTAGTCAAGTAGGTAGTGCGGAGCACTTCCCATTTCATCCACAAGGTTCCCTCTTGCGTGGACTACTTTGGGGTTCCTGGAACCACCCCCATTGTTGTATCTTAAGGCGTTATGCCAAAGGGGTTATGTTCTAGTTGAGCGGAGAGGACATACCCTTTTCGAAAGAGCTGCAATCTGAGTGTTTTGAATATGTTGTTCTTTTTATCTTGTTTAATTAGGTGTGGTTTGCTTGAACACCTTTTGCAACTGTATAACAAGCTGTATTAGTACTTTTTGATTTTTTTTTGTTCCTCCTTTCTTTGACAAGCGTTTTTAGTCCTGCGCTCAGCGTTAGTAGTTCTCTAAGAAAATCACATTATTCAAAAGAAGATTAAAGTTACTTTTGATTCTCAAGATCATCGAGGATGCAAGAGAAGAGCATACACAACAAATAATCCAACTAAAAATTAAAGAAAATCTTTTGATCAATGAACCATACAAAATTATTGATAAATGTTCATTCCCTTAAACCAAAAGTGAAAAATGAAGTTTCAATTTACCAAATGTTATAAAATGAAGACTAAAGTTGCTTTTGATTCTCAAGATCACCCTAAGGTGCAAGAGAAGAGTATACACAAACTTTATCCCAACTATATAGAAATGGAAAACTTCAAATCAAAGGACCATTGAAAAATACTTTGTAAAAGGTTCATTCCCTTAAACCAAAAGTGAAAGATGAAGTTTTCAATTTACCAAATGTTATAAAATGAAGACTAAAGTTGCTTTTGATTCTCAAGATCACCCTAAGGTGTAAGATAAGAGCATACACAAACTTTATCCCAACTATATAGAAATGGAAAACTTCAAATCAAAGGACCATTGAAAAATACTTTGTAAAAGGTTCATTCCCTTAAGCAAAATGAATAATCAAATTTCCAAGTTTAATCCCAATGTTAAAAAGATAGAGATCAAAGTTGTTTTTGATTCTCAAGATCACCAAAAGGTGCAAGAGAATATCATACACATGCTTTGGTTTAAATCGAGTAAGCATGGAAATACAACATTCATCAAAACATTAGACATGTTAGAAAATGACCAGTTTTAAAATAACAGAAAAACCTATAATTTCTATAAGTATAAATCCGAATTTATGTTTTCATTGCATATTTAACTTCAATACCTTTCCAACGTAAAAAAAAATGGATTCATTTCGAGTTCGGGAGCAAAAGTTATGGCCTTCGGAAGATGGGTTACGCATATGCTCTTATGCTCATGGGTATGCACTTGACATGCACTCAAAAAATGTCAAAAAAAAGTCCCTTAATCTGCAAAATGGGTAAATTTTTCCAACCAAGATTCAATTTTGACAACAACCCATCACATTAATATATGAATAGAAGACTCAACGCTATCAAACATTAACATACATGCTCAAGAATTTAAGATTTTCAAGAAATTGACAAAACTAGCATGTAGAATGATGAAAAAGTAAGCTCTAAAAATGAAAACATGATGAAATATTGAAATTTTCTCACCAAGATTAAATTTTGATAGCAACCCACCACATTAATATGTAAATAGAAGACTTAGCACTATCAAACACTAACCTACATGCTCAAGAATTGAAAATTTTCAAGAAATTGACAAAACTAGCATGTAAAATGTTGAAAAAGTAAGCTCTAAAAATGAAAACATGATGAAATATTAAAATTTTCTCACCAAGATTAAATTTTAACAGCAACCCACCACATTAATATGTAAATATAAGACTCAACACTATCAAACACTAACCTACATGCTCAAGAATTGAAAATTTTCAAGAAATTGACAAAACTAGCATGTAAAATGTTGAAAAAGTAAGCTCTAAAAATGAAAACATGGAGAAATCTTGAAATTTTCCCATTAATTCCAATTTTGACAACACTTCACCTCCTTTATACCTACAAGGAATACTCAACACATACAAACTCAACAAAATAAGTTAAGAAAAACAAGTTAGATCAACATGTGTAAAAGAGGGTTAGTAACCAAAAATAAAACTTAACTACAAAAACTTGAAATTAAGTGCAAAGGACAATGGAGTAAGTCTCGCGGGTGTGTCAAATGTGTGCATGTATACTTTTCTTAATGCTAAATCAAATGAAGCAAGAACTACCACCTAAAATAGTTCTCTGATTTAGCTAAAACAAAGCATAAACACCATCATGATAAGAATTAAACAAGGGTTAGATCTAGCATTCATCAATACAAACTTTGAAACTAAAAATGATAAATATCTAAACTCATATATTCCCTAACAACAAATAAATGAATAGACCTAAGTAAGCTCCATGGCTATCAAAATAGTTGTCCTTAATGTTCGAGAACCTAGGAATGGGGCTAATCAAAGTTAGAGGCTCTGAGACCCTTTTGACACCTCCCATATGACCCAAGCACTTTAAGAAAGAGGCTTAACTTTTCAAGATGATGAACTCTCAAAAGGGCAAGGTGCAAGCTCTTAGTCTCTTAGCTATATGCTTTGCATTTGCTCTCTAAGGAGTTTAGGTGTAATTAAAAGGTAGGTGGGGGCTCTTTATATAGCCCCGAAGGATAAAGGATTCAACACATTCTCATGAATGTGGGATAAAGGTAAAACATGATTAGGAATGGATAAGGTTGTTTTATTAAAGGTAACCTTACTTTATAAGAGTTTAATACATGTTTAGCAAGTCATGGGAGTTGGGGGTGTTTTAATTAATCAAAGGTGATTAACTAATAGGTAGATGTAAGCTTATAGAAGATAATTAGAGGAATATTAGTACGATTTAGGCTATTAAAAGGGGATTAAATCAATTAAATATTGATTTATTGGTTAAATGGAAGGGAAAGCTAATTAATTAATAATAATTAATTAGTCTAGGTAGAAGGGGTGATTTATTAACGGAAGGTCATTAATTAGGGTATTTGTTGGATAGGAAACTTAATTAATTAGCTTAGTGTAATTAATTAATGATGATATGAGGGAAAATGAGTGCTTTTGACGATATGTCGTTGATTTGCGAGAAAGGGGATAATTAGCGCAATTTAAGTATTTAAATTGCTTGGGCGTAATTATAGGTGTCTCTGATGACCACTTAATCAAAGTTGACATGAACTTGTACTTGACATTGTCTATTATTTCCTCTCCATTATGGATCCCACTTTTAGTTCTCACTACAATTTTCAACTACAAAGGATTCTACTTCACTATGATATGCATGTATTTGAGTATTTATGAGTATAATCAAGTGTTACCAAGTTTGTATTGTAATGGTTGTGATGTATATTCGGACATGACCCTTTGTTATCATGTAATAATTGTTGGGGACATTCATGTATGACTAAGTTTAAAAAATCTTAGAAATGCGAGTCTATGATATGTTGTGGTACAACGATTAAGGTGTACACTTGAGCATGATGGATATCAAAATGAAACCCATGCCACATTGTTCCATACTATTAGAAGAATATGATGATTTCGAAGATGAAGATGTTTTTTCTTTCTTGGTAGGGCTATCCGACTCCGGCGTAGAGAACTAGAGAATAATATTTCCTTGTTTGTCCGAGAAAATGGATTTTTCCATGAAAACACGACCATCTATAAGCCCAACATAGATTATTTATAAATAAGCTTGTTGGCACATTTAATTACTGTATTGGAATTTTTCTTTGATTTAATCATGTGTGTTATCTCCGATCTATTCCATGGTGGACTTTCTGACCATTTTTTTGTAGGTGTAAATATTCTAAACTTAAAAATGAAGTTATATTAGCTTTAACCAAATTATTTCTGATGTATTAATATGCATTCAAAAAACATGGCAGTATAAATAACCTTATCTTAGAGTTACTGAGAGGTTTATTAAACTCCGATGATAATTTTACCATTAGCTGCCGGGAAGCCTCGTTCCCATTTGGAATGCCTTTCGGCATAATAAGAATCATTAATGGAGATTGGAAATCAATATATAACTTGTTTGAGACAGGGAATTAAATCATTGATATTTTAATATGTATTTGGTGAGACATTCTAAATGCACTTAATATTTTTAGCATCATTCTAACAAATATCAATTTAGGAGCTTCATGACAGTAGTCTACCAAATTAAAATCCCAATTGAAGTTTTTATTAATTGTTTCAATTATGGATGACTTGTTTGAAATGAAGTTCTATTAATTGTTGAAGTCTTGACTGCCATGTTTGAAGTTTTTCCAAAAATGGGATCATAAATCAAAACAACGTATTCAACCTCTCTTGAAAGTAGTGTTAATTAAGGAGGATTGGGGTCACATGAGCACCCTTGGGTGGCCCCACATCCTCTACATATGTGCCCAAATGTGCCAAACCCGAAATTAGGCTATTTATGGCATTTTAAGTGACCCCTTTTAGTTTTAGGAGTTCACTTAGCATGAAAATAAGCCCTTGGACCCTACCTATTAGGTAAGGGGGCTTAATTTCAAGGCATAGAGGGAGTTTCCCTCCCATTTAGCCTCTCTTTTGTCACCATCCATGTAAGATGGATTGGAATGTGTGTGTTGTAAAAGTTTCACAAACTTGTCTCATTTTCTTTTTGGGTAATTTGGGAGAAGGGTGTTTAAAAGTGAGTTTATCTTTTCTCCTTTTTATTTTGGGAATATTTGACTTGGAGGGAAGAGAGGGGTGACACATTTCACCCCCTCATTTGTGAGGAAATTTATTTGTTTTTCTTCAAATAATCCCTCATGGGGAGAAAGAGAATTGTCGTTTAGATTTTTCGGTGCTTGGAGACTTTTGGAAGTTGGAGTTTTTCTTGGACAAGGGATTGGGAAAAGCTTAGAGTTTTGGAGAGCTTGTGGAGGTAGGCTCCTTGATCTTATGTTATGTTATTTGGCATGTTAGATTTAGTTTTCTTATGGTTAAAGTATTGTCTTGTTGCATGTGTTGAATGGTTACTTGTTGGGTTATTTGTTATTTTCTCCATCCATCATATGGCTTGATGGATTTTAGAGTTTTATTGGGGAAGAGGGAGGGATTTTCCTCTTAAACCTCATGGCTTGATGGGAAATCCATGTTGGTTCTTTTTATTCCCCTCATATGGTTTGAGGTGGGGAAGGTGGTTCATATGGTTTGAACCCCCTCCCCATCCCAATGGATTTGAAAATCCTCCCAAGGAGGATTTTAGGTGAATGGGTGGAGCAATAAGGAGGGATTGTTGTCTTGGAGGGATAAAGAGGTTTTGTGAAGAATCTTGTAAGTGTGCATCCTATGGTTGGACCACACTCTTTGGAATTTTGGATGTCTCATCTACTCTTCCCCATTTTTGAGGATGAATATGGTTTTCTCTAGTTAGTAAATGTTATGTTTATTAAATGTATGGATTTGTCTTATATGTGAATGTGTTTATTGTTTATGTCTCCTTTAATCTTGTACACATTTGTGGAAGCTAGCTCTCTCTCCCATGGGCTTGGGGAGGCTAGCATGTCTTCCAACCTTTGGAAATGCATGTAATGATGCCTATAGGTTGGGTGGTAAAACAATTCTTTCTCTATGTGTTAAAATCTTGGATGAAAAGCACAAGTAGGAGCTCGATTTAGAGGATCATTGGAGTTTCTTGATATCATGGATTCTCATTGTTTCTCCAAAAATTTTGAACACTACTCTCATTATAATCTTATGGATATGGCTATGTGGGAGTTTTATTTTTCTTGTAAGGTTCCCATTTTGTGATTGGGATTACTTTGTAAACTAGCATTACATTAGTTTGTGTATTCTCTTTCGATCTTGTAAAGTTCTCCTTTATGCATCTTAAGCATCTTTACTTATGATTTTCTTGTGATGCTAATGTTAGAGCTTAAATTTCATTGTTATGTAAGATATTATCGCATGGTAAAAGTTGTACGAAATTTTACATCTTGAAAAATGTACAAATACACAATATTTCATTCAATGGTGGTTTCTTGATATCTTAAAATGTGTTTTATATCTGGAAAGTTATCAATACATGAGGATAGAAGACTTGAAGAGAGGAGGGAGGTAAAAGAAGACAATACTTTCAGGGAAAAGAGATGGTAGAGAAAACCCTTATATGTATTGAGAAAATGAGATATAGAGTAGAACCATTCATGTTTATAACGGGCACAATCCACAAGACTCAAATTTCTTGAGATTGTATAAACTAGAACACAAAGTTTCTAAGCATGCAAGGATTAAATGATTCACATATCAAGAAGGAAAGAAAAATGGAAGAGAAAAAAGGGGAAAACCTTGTATTGATTTCTTCAGATTCAAAATTATAGTTCTAGAATATCAAAATTCCAACCCCATACAATGGCTTTGAAAGCCCATGAAATAGCTTACAAGAGATGGTTACAACTTCCTCGAGTAAGCAAGAAATGGTTACAAAATCATTCCAATCATTCATGCCCTTTTGAATTCTTGATTTGCAAAGAAACGTTAATGGCGGAAAAACCAGGTTTTCAAATATATGGCCGTTACATTATTTCACCAGTTTAAATATGGGCCATTCAATTTTCTTTACAACTTTAAATTTGGGCCACCCACATGGAAGAAATTGATTGAGAGCAGTGCGGGGGGGAAAACTTTACACTTTATAACTTTTACAGTGAAAAGGCATTTTGGAACATTTTGGAACATTTTGGCCCGCTTGCCCACTTTGAATTTTCAATGGTCGACACATGGAGTCATCTTTCTTGGCGATGGGGTTGGATTACTTTTTTAACTTTTAACTCTTTTTGATCAAAAAAATCTTAAAACTTCAAAATTCTCCATGATTTGCATCCCCGCTTTGATTTTCAATGCGGCATGTGGCACCATGATTAGTGGTGGGCCTTAGGCATTATTTTTCTATCTCTCTTCATTTTGTAGGCTCGTGCAAGCCCACCATAAAGAACTACCCCTTCCCAAAAGGTGTTAAGTGCTAAAAACTCCCACAGCCTTGAAGCTGTCCAAAACACACCTTGGGCAAATAATACCATCTTAGGTCCATGGGCCATAACTTGAAAAATATGAAGAGTTAGGAGGAATTCTTTACCTTTTTGAAAATGGGAAGAAATTTCCCATCTGATGAAGAAGTTTCTAGGAGACCACAAGCCCTTGGAAAGAACCATATTTCATAATTTTTTTTCAATATTTTTAGAGGCACCAACTCAAAATTTTAAGTCTAGACTTGGAAAATGAGGGGAATTTTGAGGGTGACAATAGTTGGCTCTTTTGGGGATGACTTGGCTTGGAAAAAAGACACAAGGCAAGATCAAGAACTACAGATAACTCTGGGAAAGAGGACCAATGCCTTATCCATTGGGAAAAGGAGTCAAAAGAAAAACCAATACAAGGCAACACACACAAGATGGGAAAAGAAACAAAACAAACCAAAAGGGAAGACCCAAAAAAAAACACCACACAAAAAGAACAAGAAAGGGAAACAAGCCAAAACCAAAACCAAACGCAATGTACAAAAGGACTTCCTAGCCACCTAGGACTTGAACAACTTTAGGTACTACCCACTATAAGGAAGTGGGAGAGGAGATCCATCCATGTAATCCAGATAAAAAGAGTTCTCTCCAGAAAAATGTTTGATTCTAAAAGGACCAAGCCAAAGAGAATCAAACTTACCATGACTTCCTCGTGGCTCATGTCTTTTGTCCCAAAGCAGCACAATGTCTCCCACTTGGAAAACTTTGGGTTTGGATTTCTTGTCAAACAAAGCCTTCACTTTCAACTGATGAGTTGTTATCCTATCAACCACTTGCAATTTGTCCTCATCAAGCTTCTGAAGGTACAAAATTCTCTTGTCCAAAGAGCTACTAAAACTTGAATCTTCAATGGTTTTCATCAGATGCAAGGCTGGAAATTCCACCATGACTGGCATTTGAGCTTCCACACCATACACCACTTGGAAAGGAGACATTCCAATTGCTCTCTTGGGTGTAATTCTATCAGCCCAAAGTGCATCATATAGCTTCTTATGCCAATTCCTCTGAGAATCATTTACAAGCTTTCTAACTATGTTCACCAAGTTCTTGTTTGTTGATTCTACCTTGTCCATTCCCTTGGGGGTAGTAATCTAAAGAATGAGAAAGGGAGATCCCATACCCATAGAAAAAGTCCATCATCTCAGTAGAAGAAAATTTGGAAGCATTATCAGTCACAATTTTTTGGGGTCCCAAACCTGATCAATATGTTCTCCTTAATGAAGTTGCAAACTACCTCGGAAGTAGTGCTCTTGACTAGGATGGCTTCCACCCACTTGGTGAAGTAATCTGTGGCAGTCAACACATGGGTATGCCCAGCACTGGAAGATGGATTGAGTGCTCCAATGAATTCTAAACCCCATTGTTGAAATGGCTCTTCAATCACTATAGGATTGAGAGGAAAAGAAAGCCAACTTAGGTCTTCAACAAATGTTTGGCATGCTTCACATTTACCAACCCATTTTGATGCATCTCTGAATAGAGTGGGCCAATAATAACCAACATGAAGTATTTTATGAGTTATTACAATAGAGGAGAAATGACCTCCACAAGCCTGGTCATGAAAAGTAGAGAACAACTTCTTTTGTTGCTCCTTGTCTACACACTTCAAAAACCTTCCATCTATGCCTCATTTGAACAAAGCATTCTCCCATAACACATATTGTGCAGACCTCAGTTTGATGGCTCTCTTCTCTTTGGCACTCAAGTGAGATGGACACTCTCCATAGGTCAGAAAGTGAGCAATGTCAGCATACCATACATTTCGAGCTGAGGAATAGAACAACAGGACATCAACTCCATCTTTGGACAACTCCTTGGTAGCTCCCTTAGCAATGAGTTCACACAGGCCCTTACCCCAAACCAGCTTTGTTGGCCTGATGTCAAGATCATACTCTTGCACCTTTGCTACCCAATTACCTCTCTTGGTTCCAAATTCTTGTTGAGTAAGAATGGATTTGATTGTTGTATCAGGCACCAACACCACAAGAATGAGAATTAAGGATGTAAAACCTAAACTACTTGACAGCTTTGACAACTACAAAAGCATGTTTCTCCATCATGGTGTACTTCAGCTCATGATTTTTCAAGACATAACTCATGAATGCAATTGGGAGCTCATGATCTTCAACATTCTTCTAGGCTAACACAACAGCTAGGGTATTTTCAGTGGCATAACAATAGATAATGAAATATTTGCTAAAGTTAGGGCACGCCAAGATTGGAGTCTTTGCAATAGCCTGTTTAATGTCCTCAAATGATTTCTTCCCTTCAAAGGACCAACCAAAGTTTTCTTCCCTTGCATCATGTGAGAAATGCTCATAGTAAGTTCTATAAAATAGGGATGAATCTCCTTAGGAAATTGATCTTACCAAAGAAAGAATGGACACCTTTCTTACTTGATGGAAGAGGAATTTCTGGATGGCCTGAACTCTCTCTAATCAATCTTGATCCCTTCCTTTGAAACAATGTGTCCCAATAGCTTTCCTTCTGTGACACAAAACATAGACTTCTTAGGGTTTAAATAAATCCCATGCTCTCTACACTTCTGCAATATTATTTCAAGGTGTTGGAAGTGATTTGTTCTTGCTTTAGAAAACATTATCAAGTCATCCAAATACACAACAATGCATTTCCCTTTCAAAATGCCAAAAGCCAAGTCCATGGCCCTGGAAAGTAGCACCAAGCATTGATGAGACCAAATGGCATCCTCTTGTATGCAAAGGTGCCCCAAGGAGTAGTAAAGGCAGTCTTATGTTGATATGTAGTATTCACCTCTACTTGATTGTACCCCGAGAATCCATCTAACATAGATAACATCTTTGAGCCTGTGATAGCTTGCAATACTTGGTCCATCATGGGGAGAGGGTAGTTGTCCTTCAAAGAACCCTGATTTAGATTTCTAAAGTCCACACAGATCCTAGATCTCACCATTCTTCTTCCTGACAGAACTATATTAGCAATCCACATTGAATGGTGGATGGGGAAGATGATCTTAGCCTTCAAAATCTTTTGTATTTCTTGGAAAATTGTATCAGCTATCTTTGGATTATATTCCTTTGCTTATTTGAAGGGTTTGATCTCAGGCTTAAGAGGAATGAAATGTTGCATTTCTTTAGGCTGAAAATCCTTAAGATCATCATAAGAGTAAGCCAGAACATCAACATACCTCTTCAATAGATTCACCACCTTCTTTTTCTCTTCCTAAGTGCAACATTTTCCAATGTTGACCATTTTGGGATCATCAAGACTCCCAATATTCACTTTCTAGTCTCAACAGATTTTGGCTCCTTGGGAAACTTTAGACTTCATATACCTATCATGTTTATCAAAAATATCCTCCAAACTCACCAACCCTTTAGGATTTTGTTGCCTTTCAGTTTGATGCATCCATCTTGATCCATCTCTTCTTTAACACCCTCTTCATTTGATGACACACACTCTCTAGGCAAATTTTCACTTCCTTCAAAGTACCTAGTTGATCAAATTTGTCTATGATGCCAAGAAAGAAAGTAAATGTTGGTCATCATTGAAAACAACCAGGATTAGTTGCATTATGGAATAATTTTTTATTAGAATCTCAATGGTGAACTAGTTGTGAGGAAATTAGCTTTTGGTTGAGGAATCAACTATTTGACCACTAAAACAACTAGAGAGTCACCCAGTTTCTTTTCCCTTATGTCCCAACTTCAATGGAAAAAGCATTCAAGGAACTCAATGGAATCCCCACCAGCATTCACTATAAGGTCAACCTTTTGTTCTTTACATGATAAAGTTCTCTAACTTGTTTTAAATTATCACTCATACCCATTAAAAAAATTTTGAAGGTTCTTCACTCCCAGTTTCAACTTCACTTTTTCTCACCCAAGAATTAACTCATTCAGTATTGTTCCTAAATTTTCCCAACTTAGGAGAAAGGATGAACCTTAGGCATGGATCCCCGATATAAAGAGCATTTCCATCCTAACTCCTTATAACAGGTGTAGCTCCCAGTACCCAATGGGTGAACATTATTTTCCCTAAAGGGACCTCATATAGTGGGGAAGGAAGTCCATACTATGTTTGCATTCTCAGTGGCGGCTTTTCATCTTCCCCGCATTGACATGGATCAAGGCATGTGACTAATCCATTTGAGACATTCGGATCTCACTTCCAACATCTTTGCAAATGTTCCTACTGTAGCAAGACATGGGGAGAGGAAGGAGGGATAAACAGCATTGTAAGCTAAGACATTCTTCATTTGGAAAAGCAAAGCCTATCGTGCATCCTTGATTCTCCCAACCAAAGGCACTTCTCTATTTCAATGGGATAGCAAGATGATAACTATGCGGAGTTAGGGTTAGACCCAAAGCATGAGAATTTTGCAAAATTCACAAATACTAAAATCTGGGCACCATGGGAATACCCATGACACAATTTCTAAGAGAAAGGTGGTGCTATGAGGAGAGTCAAAACACTAAAAGGGTTTGATCTTTCATTCGGATTTTTGAAGTAGACTACAGCCAAAGGCTAGGTTGAGGTGGATAGAAAAGGATGGGTAAAATGCCTTTAGACAGAAAAGGCTTGGGTTTTAGATTTAGAATTGTGCCAAAGTTTTCCAAAACCATTTTGTGCAAAGGATTTAGGATGTGGGTTTGATAGAAATTTGCCGGAAATTTGATTTTGGTCTTTTCAAGATGGTCTATAATGTCAAAGATGATGATCTAGATGTGGATGGGTAATCAAACTAGAGTAGGAGGAGCTTTTAATCTATCAACATTCGATCATTTGTTGGACAAAAATTCTCAAAAGCGGAAGTAAGGCAAAATAAGGACATGAGCGATTATTATTGAGAAGGATGGAATTTTAGGAATAGGAGCTACTCTTGTTTCAATCAGGGACGGGATGGTGATGGGGTTAAAAACTTGGATCTTTTCACAAGGTTGCATTTTCAATTTTTAAGATTTTGTTGGTTACTCTCGGGTCATAAGCATGACATTATGACAAGCTATTCATTTAAGGATTTACATCATCATAATCTTTCTTGGAATCATCCACACCTTATGGTGAGGAAATGAACTCAGAACCACCAGGCTCCTCCTCAAGTTCTTGATTGGCTTCCTTTAAAATTCATCATAGAGCTCATTTTCTTTCATCTCGATACATATCAAGAACCTCAAAGTAGCATTAAGTTTCAAAGTGATTGATGGAATTACTAAATTGGTTTCAAACTGATTTGAAAAGGGCAGTTCATGGATATTAAGTGCTTTCTAGGTTGAAATTCAAAACATTCCTTGGAACATCTTGATATGGAGCATGTTGAGCCAATTTTTTTAATATGGAAACATTGAGGTCATGAGGTCAATCGGGAGGTGTTTTGGAGCGCACTATTCATTTCTTCTTTCTGGAGGAAGTTGAAAGTTTAACCTTGCTAATCTAGGATTGAAATTTGATAAGTTAATCTAAGAGAATTTAAACCACGAGTCAATTATAACAGAGTAAATCCAGTTTTTTTACTTGATCAATGATCTCTTCATTATTTTTATTATCTAGAAAATTCAGTATGAAAAATCCTCAAGAGTTTCAAAGGTGATTTGGATCTTTTTTCCACTTTGGGAATGAAACCAACAAGTCAAGAAAGTCCTCCTCTTGTTTTGGGATGGGTTCCTTATCATGAAAGAAGGAGGAAAACCTATTTTACAAATACACATATCTTTCATTCAATGGTGGTTTCATTCCAATATCTTGAAATGTGTTTTATTCTAGAAATAAACATGAGGATATCAAACTTGAAGAGAGGAAGGCTAAGGCAAAAGAAGACAATACTTTCAAGGAAAAGAGATGGATCTTTCATTCACTTGAGAAAAACCCTTATATCCCAAGCAAATGAGATTTCTGTATAGAGTTCCAATAACCATAATATAAATTCACATTTAATAATAAACCTTCAATCCATTACTCATAATAAGATTATATAAACTAACAAAAGCACAAAATTTAAATGAAGCAAGGGGAAAGGATTCATGCATATTAGACTTGAAGGGAAGAGAAAATTGTCATAGAAAATGGGGAACAACCCATTAATTGATTTCTTTAGATTCAAAATTCTCATCCATAAACAAAATAAATGCTCCACAATGGCTTTGAAATCCCATGAGATAGCTCACAAAGAGCCCACTTTGAGAAAAGCAAGCTAAGAAATGGATTCAAATCATGCAATCATTCGCGCACCTTTTGGAAGCGTGATTCGCAAAGAAATGTTAATGGCGGAAAACCCAAGTTCACAAAATATGATTCATCACACACAGGCTTACATTATTTTCGCCATTTTAAATATGGACCATTCGATTTTATTTAACAACTTTAAATTTGGAAAGCCCCAAAGGAAGAAAGGCTTGAATCTTACATGCTAATTACCTCCTTGGTTCCAAATTTGAGGATGTAAATGTAATGGGTTTGATTATCACACACATTAACACCCAACACAAAGAATAGGATCAAGGATGTTTAAACTTTTGATGGTGATCCCAAACCCAAACATGTTTCTCCATCATTTGACTTCAACTCATGAATTTTTAAGACATAACTCATGAATTGATCAATTTTACTCATGATATTCGAGAATTCTTCTAACTCAACAAAAACAAAACATAATTTTATTTTCGGTGGCACAACAAGAATTAAGATCCCATGAAATATTTGCTTAATTTTATGAGGGCATGCCAAGATTTTCAAGTCTTTAACAACAAGCTCTAATGAGAAATGATTTCTTCCCTTGAGAGGACCAACCAAAAGTTTTCCTTCCTTGCATCATGTGAGAAATGTTCATAGTAAGTTCTATGAAAATTTCAGGATGAAGTCATGGAAATGATTAATCTTACCAAAGAAAGAATGGACACCTTTCTTGATTGATGGAAGAGGAATTTTTGGAAGAGCCTAAACTTTCTCTGCATATCCTCTGCTTAAATCCCTTAAAAACAAAATTGTCCCTTAGGTAAATAGCGTGCATCCTCTAGATGACACAAAAGCATGAAACTTCCTTTCCTCTCTAAATCAAATCCAAATGCTCTCTACAACTCTCAAAATATTGTTTCAAGGTGTTAGAAGTGATTTGTTCTTCTTTAGAAAACATGTCAATTCATCCAAATACACAACAATGCATTTCCCTTTCAAACTTCCAAAAGCCAAGTCCATGGCCCTCTGGAAAGTAGCATCACAGTATTGATGAGACCAAATCATATTCTCTTGTATGCAAAGGTTCCCCAAGGAGTAGTAAGAAGTCTTATGTTGATCTCCATCAATCTGGAAAATTCAACCTCTACTTGATTGGACCTTACGAGAATCCATCTAACATAGATAGCATCTCCAAAGCTGTGATAGCTTCCAATACTTGGTCCATCATGTGGAGATTTATTGTCCTTCAAATAACCCTGATTTCAGATAATCTAAAGTTCTTCTTTACAAAGAAAGGGATCTCACCATTCTAATCTTCATGAAGCACTAATTAGCAAACATGTTGAACAAAAATGGGGAAGATGATCTTCCTTTAAAATCTTTTGTATCTCTTGGAAAATTGTATCATGTGCTATCTTTGGATTATATTGCCTTTGCTTTTATTTGAAGGGTTTGATCTCAAGCTTAAGAGGAATGAAATGTTGCATTTCTTTAGGCTGAAAAGCCTTAAGATCATCATAAGAGTAAGCCAGAACATCAACATACCTCTTCAACAGATTCACCACCTTATTTTTCTCTTCCTGAGTGTAGCATTTTCCAATGTTGACCATTTTGGGATCATCAAGACTCCCAATATTCACTTTCTCAGTCTCAGCAGATTTTCGGGCTCCTTGGGAAACTTTAGACTTCATATATCTATCATGTTTATCAAAAATATCCTCCAAACTCACCAGCCCTTTAAGATCAACAATTGCCTTTCAGTTTGATGCATCCATCTTGATCCATCTCTTCTTTGACACCCTCTTCATTTGATGACACACACTCTCTAGGTAGATTGTCACTTCCTTCAAAGTAGCTGATCAAAGTTGTCTCTAAGCTCTCCAAGAAAGAAAGAAAATGTTGGTCATCATTGAAAACTTGCTAATTATTTGCATTGTCAGGCACACATGGGTCTATGGATCATCTCAATGGTGAATTTCTCTTGAGGGAAATCAGGATGAGGAATCAACAAGGACCCTGAAACAGCTAGAGAGTCAGCCCTAGTGTTCCTTTCCCTTGGCACAACTTCAATGGAAAAATCATCAAGGAATTCAATGGAATCCCAAACCAGATTCCTATAGTGCTTCAACCTTTTGTTCTTTACCTGATAAAGGTCTCTAACTTGTTTTACAATTAGCTCTACATCTCCACAAGCAAGAAGGTTCTTCACTCCCATTTCCTTCACCATGCTCAACCCAAGAATGAGGGCCTCATACTCAGTAGTATTGTTGGTATTTTCAAACTGAAATTTGAAGGAGAAAGGATGAACCTTACCCCAGGAGAAATGAGCACTACACCAGCTCAGAACTAGTTGAAGAGCAGCTTCCATCAAACTCCAAAGTCCACACACCATTAGGATCAAGCAACACTCCCTTTGATAGACTTGTCTCCTCTTGTGACATGATCATGTAGTTCCCATGCCCAATGTCTTCATACAATATTTGTGCTTTAGGATCATCTATCTTTTGCACAATATACTCTATTTGTTTCTCAGGAAATAGCTTCTTCATCTTCCCATTGACAGGGATCAAGGCATGTGACCAATCCATTTGGATCTCACCTCCAACATCTTTGCAAAAGTTCCTACTTAGCAGCATGCCATAGGAAGGAGGGATATCAGCAACCAAGATGGTAGCCAAGACCTTCTTCTCTGGTAAAGTAAAGAAAAATCTACTTGTGCATCCTTGATTCTCCCAACCAAAGGCACTTCTCTACTTTCCATGGAATAGCAAGAGCCATAAGTGTGGGTTAGGGTTAGACCCAAAGCATGAGCCACTTTTGTAGGCATTACATTATTAGATGCACCAGAATCAATGACACAATTGCTAAGCTTGTGGCCAGCTATGAGGAGAGTCACATAGAAGGGTTTGATCTTCTCATTGGGTGAAGTGACTGCAGCCACAAGGATTGGGTTGAGGTGGAGAAGGAGTGGGAAAAAGGCCTTTAGAAGAATGGGCTGGGGTTTTAGATTTAGAATTTACAAAGTTAACCATTTTGGCAAAGGCTTTAGGATGGGTTTGATAGAACTCTACCTCAGAAATCTGAATCTTGGTCTTTTAAGATGGTCTATAATGTCAAAAGATCTAGATGTGGATGGGGAATCACTACTAGGAGTAGGAGGAGATTTTGATCTATCACTTTATCATTTGTTGGACAAGAATTCTAGAAGCAAAAGTAGAGGGAGAAGGACTAGCAAAGCTTACCTTTTGGGTGGAAGTAGTAGGAATAGGAGCTCCTCTTCTTGTAATCACCGGGATGGTGATGGGGTACTCCTTGGATCTTTTTATAGGTTGCACCACTTTTTCCTTTTTTTTGGTCTACTCCCGGGTCATAACAACATATGACTCACTATTCATCTCAACCACTACATCATCATAGTCATCTTCATCATCCACACCTTCAAGTGGTGAGGAAATGAACTCGAGAACCACTAGGCTCCTCAGTTCTTCATCAACTTCCTCTTCTTGTTCATCATAGAGCCCATTTTCTTCCTCATCATTAGGCTCAAGAACCTCACAAGTAGCATTGACAGGCACCTTGAGGGGTGGACCTTCAATGGCCAACCTGGTTTGAGAAGAGGGCAAGTGGTTCCTAGGTTGAAATTTATTCCTTGGAACATCTTGATATGGAGCATGTTGAGCCAATTGTTTCTTGATGGCAATGAGGTCATTAGCCAAGCTTTTGCACCAACTGATCTACATTACCTCCAGGAGAAGAGGAAGAAGAAGATGCTTTGGATTTGAAAGACTCCCTTTTCAACTTGCTAGACATGATCAAGTCATCTTCCACACTGACAGCCAATCTCTGATCAGCATCCAAAGTTGCAAGATTTTCTCTCCTTAGGGCATAGCTTACTTCCGGAAATTGAGCATTCAAGAAGAAACACTTCTGAATCTGATCAACAGGCCTAGTATTTAGTGGAATATTGTTAATCAACTTGTTGAACTTGGCCACAAATTCTCTCATAGGCTCATGTGGCTCCTTCTTGATTTGAGAAATCTGAGCTAACAAAGCATGCACATCTTTAGCAGGTTTGAAATGCTACTCAAATTCAAGTCCTCATAGTAGTCCAATCGATGATGGTCCTAGTAGGAAGATGGTAAAACCAATCTACAACATTATCTTGCAAGGTCTCCACAAACAACCTAACAGAGACATCCTCATGTTCAACTCCAAGGACCCCACATGCAACAATGAAGGTTGCAATGTGTTCATCAGGGTGTACTTTTCCATCACCTCTAAATTTGGGAAAATTCTTCCTGTTACCCCTAGGTAACTCATGCAATGGTTGAGGAAGAGCTAGAGGCCCAACTCTTTATCCCAAGGCGAGGTGTTGCCATCCTTGGAAATATTTCTTGAAGTGGAACTGAGACACCAGCAAGAATTAGGGCACGGAGATTAGGGCTAAGTTGTGCTTGAGGAATGCTACTACCAGAAGCTCTATCTTCAATAGGAGGTGTGCTTGTGGAATGAGCTCTTCTATTTCTTCTTGTTGGAGGAAGTTGAAAACCTTGTTGATCAGGAGTTGAAATTGGGGATCTTCAATTCCAAGAGCCCTTCTACCATGAGTGTATCTTAGAGTCACCAAATCAAAGAAATGATCAAATTAGTTGTTCTTTTTAGAAAGGAAATTTGTTGAACAAATCCCATGAGTCGCCAAAAACTGTTGGGTTTCATATTTGCACTTGGAATGAAACCATAGTCAGGGGACAAGCAAGTCCCTCCTCTTTAATGGGAGAGGTTCCCTTATTGAAAGAAGGGGAAAAACCTATGTACAAATACACAATCTTTCATTCAATGGTGGTTTCTCGATATCTTGAAATGTGTTTTATGCCTGGAAAGTTATCAATACATGAGGATAGAAGACTTGAAGAGAGGAGGGAGGAAGAAGAAGACAATACTTTAGGGAAAAGAGATGGCAGAGAAAACCCTTATATGTATTGAAAATGAGATATAGAGTAGAACCATTCACGTTTATAATGGGCACAATCCTTCAGACTCAAAGTTCTTGAGATTGTATAAACTAGAACACAAAGTTTCTAAGCATGCAAGGATTAAATGATTCACAGATCAGAGAAAGAAGGAAAGAGAAAACAGAGGAAAAAGGGGAAAACCCTTGTATTGATTTCTTTAAATTCAAAATTACAGTTCCAGAATATCAAAATTCCAACCCCATACAATGGCTTTGAAATCCCATGAAATAGCTCACAAGAGATGGTTACAACTTCCTCGAGAAAGCAAGAAATGGTTACAAATCATTCCAATCATTCGCGCCCTTTTGAATTCTTGATTCACAAAGAAACGTTAATGGTGAAAAAACCAAGTTTTCAAATATATGGTCATTACATTATTTTCCAGTTTAAATATGGGCCATTCGATTTGCTTTTACAACTTTAAATTTGGGCCACCCATGTGGAAGAAATTGATTGGAGTGGGTGCGGGGGGGAAACTTTACGCTTTATAAATTTTACAACGAAAAGGCATTTTGGAACATTTTGGCCCACTCGCCCACTTTGAATTTTCAATGGTCAAACACATGGCATTATCTGCTTGGCAACGGGTCGTGGATCATTTTTTTACTTTTAACTCTTTTTGATAAAAAGCTTAAAACTTCAAAATTCTCTGCCGACCCACATCCCGCTTTGACTTTTCAACACGGCTACGTGGCACCATCTAATTGGTGGTGGGCCTTAGGCATTATTTTTTCTATCTCTTTGCATGGGCTCATGGGCCGCCATCACCAACTGCACCCTTTTCCAAAAGGTGTTAAGTGCTAAAAAACTCCCGTAGCCCCCAGCCCGCCTTGGGCAAATAATACCATCTCAGGTCTTTGGGCCATAACTTGAAAAATATGAAGAGTTAGGAGGACTTCTTTACCTTTTTGGAAATGGGAAGAAATTTCCCATCGATGAAGAAGTTTCTAGGAGACCACAAGCCCTTGGAAAGAACCATATTTCACAATATTTTGTTTTCAATATTTTTTAGAGGCACCAACTCAAAATGTTAAGTTTGGACTTAGAAAATGAGGGGAATTTTGAGGGTGATAGCAAAATAGGTTCAAATCTACTCCTTTTTCCTTACTAGTTGTAAAATTTTGAGCGTTACTTTCCAATGGAACAATCTATATTCTTGGAATCCATTTTGAATATTATATGGTTAAAATTTGTGTGAATAAAATCTAGTCCTCTTAAGTGTTTTCATATTTTAAAATAGTTTGTTTTATGTTGTTGATATGTAATTAAATAAATTTGATATGTATGTATTTTCACATTTAAGACCTATCATTTTACATTTTGTAATTATTTTAATATAATATAAATATATTAAATTTTATATATATATATATATATATATATATATATATATATATATATATATATATATATATATATATATATATAATTTACAAATGTTAAATATAAAAATAATAACAATAAAAAAATACGGTGGAGATTGTTTAAGTTCTAAAACAAAAAATATATAGTAATAAGGTTTCAGTGGAGGATTATATGTTTTAAAACCAAAAAGAATGGATGTGTGGAGGGATGAGAGCCCTCCCCAAACCCCTACGCCAAAACCCCATCGCCACACCAAGCCACCGCACCCTCCCTATAATCCAATCCCCACTCACCCAATCCCCACGCCATCTCTGCAAACACCATGCACCCCTCCCGAACACGTACCTCCCACCTCATGGATCCAAATCAATGGTTTGGGGTTTGGATGCACGGAGGTGGGAGTGCACGTGTTTGGGAGGGGTGCATGGTGTTTGCAGAGATGGCGTGGGGATTGGGTGAGTGGGATTGGAGTATAGGGAGGGTGCGGTGGTTGGTGTATGGGGTTTTGGCGTAGAGGGGTTTTGGGAGGGCTCAATCCCTCACACATCCATTCTTTTGGTTTTAAAACATACGATCCTCCACCAAAGCCTATTAATATATATTTTTTGTTTTAGAACTTAAACAATCTCCAAATATTTTTTTATGTTATTATTTTTATATTTAACATTTGAAATTTTATTATATATATATATATAAGCGGTTATATTAAATCAATTTCTCTTTGAAGGGGGTATGATATACCCATAACTAGATCTTCATTTGGTAGAAGAATAATAACAAAAAAACAAGGATTGAAACCCTGGGTCCACCCAAAACCAATACAAGGATGAAACAATCTTTGAGAAGAATCTTTTCCATCATAACCTGCAATTTAAACAAGTGAGAACAAGAAGAAAATACAAGAGAAGACTCAAAATTTCTTCATGGCCATTCATGGCTTCTCCCAAAACTTGTAAATTACAAAATGAAACAAATGGAAGAGAAGAGAAAAGAAAAGAAAAGAAAAACAAATCATAAAGACATTTTAGGGTAATTTTAGGGTTTTTAGATCTAAGGGCTAAAAGTAAAAGCATCCAAGGGTTGAGTTTTATCCCTACACTTTTCAAGTCATGGGATTTTGTGGGATTAGAAATTAAATTAAAAGAAGGGTGTGTGGGGGAAATTAAATAAAAAGGGGAAACTAATTAAATTTAAAGGGGTGTGTAGACTTTCTATTATGACCCTAGCAAACATTTAGTAGAAATAAATAATTAAAGTTGGAATTGGACTAGTGGTTAATTAATTGGGTAAATCAAATTAGTATAGAATAATTAATAACATGAACCGAATGAGTAAAGTAGTTGTTTACTTTTAAAAAAATTACCCAAATTTTTACCTTTTGGTGTGGTTTCCTATGTCCCGAGGCGGGTTATTACAACACTTACGATTCTTTCTTTTCATTTGTTGGAGGCGTGGGAGCGAGATTGAAACCCATATTGATCTATGATAAAAACATATTTATATTGAAAAATAAACTTCAACACCATTACCAAATTAGAGAAAAATTAATTCTAGTAAGATTTATTTAAAAAACCTATAAATCCATATCTTTGAAAAATAAATAGCAACAAAGCTGTGATAAACATTGGTGGCCATCTTTTACTTTGAATAATGATTCCATTGATTTTGAATAGCCTACGCAATGTAGAAATAATAATTAGGAGCTCTTCATTGGAGAGAAACCAACCATCATCTTACCAAGAAGCCAAACGACGTGATGAAATGAAAAGACTTATGTACATAGTGATCTTATCTACTAATACAATAGAAAAGGGGCAGAATCATAAGTGAGAAAGATGAGGTAAAGTTGTATGTACAAGCATTTGTCAAAGATCAAGACCTGAATTGAATAGTTAGACTTGACAAAATGATCAAGGGTGGAAGGTTGTCATTATAAATTGCTTATAATTAATCCTCATTGTTAACATGGTTGCAATAATCTCTTCTTGGCCAACCACCTTCGAATCCCACCCATTCATCCCACTCATCATTCATATCAGTATAATAATTATATGCATAATATTTCTCCTGCTCATTTTTCTTCTCCAAATTGGACTTAATAGTTTACACCAATATCAAAAAAACCATTAGCATATGATAACATTCGCATATTAAGAGTGAAACATACCATTCATAACCCCAATAAATCTATAAATAGCCAATGACCAGTTAATATCCATAGAATAGAAACATATCTAAAGAAATATTTATTTTATCTATCCATGAACCCAACAAAGCTATTATTGGCATACAAACAGTGATTCCCATATGCTGAAAAGTCTTGAATTCATAAGATCCAAATTTAGTTAGGTACACGATAGGCCTCCACTCATTTCATAAATTCATTTAGAAATTTATCCCAATTTTTTTGGCACATCATGTTAATAGAATCATCAATTCGATTCAAAAGAAGCCACGAGGACCCATTTCATAAATCCAGGTTTGAAATTTATCCCAATTTTTTTGGGTGGTTATCCAAGCAAGTTTTTTGCTTTAATGGGTTGAAATTTCCTTTAGTACAATACTTTGAAACGTTAATCCTATTTATTATGTATTCAATCAAAAAAATTGTGCATACATCAATCAAACCATAAAAATAAATGGATATTCCTTTACCTACAAAGCAAGGCTATGGTAAGATTTTTAACCTCTTTCTCGGAAGCACCATGTTTTAATTTGAGTAGGTTATACTCATGTTTGATCCATGATATATAGCAGAGCCTAACACTCTCACATTTCTCCTTCCACCCAAGTTTATACCTTCCCAATTTTTGCGCCTTAACATTGCATTCCCTTTGACGTCCACATGCCTACTAACCAAAATTGCCATGATTGACCTTTCTTCAAAAAAAGATCCACTCCCAAAACTCAATTATAGTCAATATTACCCTCAGAAGACCAAAAATAAAATACCTAGTTACTAGACAACATACATATCGCCAAAACAAACTTCAATATCAGTTTGAGACCTCTCAAATCTACCCAAATTATGAATATTAGAAATGAAAAGAAAAACACAAATCTACCAGAAACCCAATTTAAAGCAAAATAACTTTTCTGTGGGCGACGATGATCATGATTGAATGAAATCCACAATGTAAAACCACTTTCCTAGGAAAAGAAAAGAAAAACACGAATGTTTATTTGTTCTTATTCATTCCCAGGTGGCATTTTCGACGTCATCTCAAAACATACTAATTTAAAAATTCTAATGCCTGTTGGAAGTGTCGCGGGCTTGGGAGTGGTGACTGGTGCTGCGAGTGGTGAGGTTGGTGGCTTAGGGGTGATGGTGAGTGGCTTGCAGGTGGTGATTGGCATTGCTGGTGTGGCAGTGGGTGGCTTGGTGGTGACGGTCGTGGTGGCAGGTGTATCGACAGCGGGTGCGGAAGTAGCCGAGGCGGTTGCTAACACACTGTCCTTTACATTTATCAGAGACGAAATGTAGACCCACACAAAGAATCCAAAATAGACCCTTTTCAAGACCATTCTCCATCCTGCAAACAGGAATAAATTTCCATCAGATATCACAAAATGTAGAACATAATTTGTCCTTGTAAACTGAAAAAACATTTTTGAGTAAATCACCTATGTTGGGAGCCTACTCGGAAGTCAGAGAAGAAGAACTTTAGTTGATATAAGCAGAGGTTCTGATATGAAACTGGAGCTATCAAGAACAAAATTCATCCCTTGTTGCGAGATCCACCACAACAATAGCAAAATCGGGATGGTTGGCAATCAGATGTCATCTTTTCATGCTTCTGAGAAACTGGACGATCATACCCATAGAGCACTTCCTGTTGAAAACACATCCGGTAACAGCATAAACTGCTTCGTGGATGTCATTGCATGTAGAAGATACATCTTCCCAATCCCTGATGTGCCTTTCACCAAAGCGGCAGGTTGACCAAATAGAAAACCAAATGCATAGTGATTCTGGTTTGGCTGGATTTAAGGTTTGAATCGGTAGACGTGCTCAAACATGTGGACGTTCTCAAAAAGTATGTGCTTCAACATTGCCTGCACGTGATTTCACGTCGTTTGATCACCTGCACCATATCAGTAAGTGGAGGCTCGTTCTCACTTAAAGACATCTTTCGGCGTTTAAAAAAATTGATAGAAAAATTAACGAACAACTCTCAATATCTTAATTATGAGTGGAATTTGAAGTTATTTTTTATTAAAAATAATTATTATTATTTTTATAAAAATTTCAAAAATATCTATTAATTTAATTGAAAATATATATTAAACATTGAAAGGCCTTTGGTCTAATGAAAAATTAACCTATCACTGTTCAAGCCTTGCCAACAATCTATATTATCTAGTCCCTAGTTGTATGTACTACACATAAAAAGAATATATTTAAATAAAGCTGAACCCATTGTTGGTCACTATATAATAAGGAACATTTTTAATTCGACATAAGACACTTTGACGATCTTACGTTGAAACAAAATAAATCTTTCCCCCAAAAAAATAAAATAATTGACATGGATTCCTTCCCACGTCAAGAAACATATTCGTGTTTTATATACTTCCATCATATCAATAGTACAACTTTTTTGTGTATATCCAAAAGTTTTGTATATTAATTTCCTAATTCCCTCAAGCCTTTGTCATTTTTCATACCGCTTTGAAATACTTACTCATTAGAATACCTAATTAGGTTGCAAAATCGAACAAGGAAGACATTAAGTTGTCGGTATGTTCGAAAATGAACATTTAATGATTTATATATCGGAGTTAGGCATAATCAATTGTGTGGGTGATTGGAGCGAGATTAATGTGATTTATATAGGTAGGGTTGTGTTGGCCACCACATTAAAAATTGGAAAGAAGATTATGAAGGTTTCCTCATTTTGCCAAAGCCTAGTCAAAGTAGTTTCTATTTTCTAATTTAAAAACCATATTTATTGTAGAATGTTCTTTCCTTATTAATTTAGAAACTATATTTATTCTAGGATTAGATATTACTTTCGAAACTAGATTTATAGGTTGTGTGGCCACCATTTTAGAAATTATCTCTATTAGGTATAACTACCATCTTTAACAACAAAATTTATTGGTTATTGTCATATTTATTGCTAGATGAATAAATAGAGTTTATAAATATAAAATACAAACAAGTTCAAAAATTTGATCTTAAACATAGTAATGTACATACTAACAAGAAAATTTGAACTTAAAAATTCATACTTAATAGTTGCTCTATTAACTTGATATATTATAACAAAAACATACGTAAAACCCATTATAAGGCCCAAAGGGTAGTATAATTGGCTAAGTGAACAAAGTGGAAAGCAACGTCATGGGATCAAGACTAAGCCATTCTCTCACACATTATTGTTAAGAAGAAAATTCGGGGTTCGCAACATTTGTGCTAATATGATTAAAATGTTACATGGATTTTCTTTCCTCTTTGTCATGTTTACAAAATTAATTTTGATATGTTTAAAAGATGATTAATTATGCTAATATGATTAATTGTGTTGATATGATTAAAAGATGATTGAATTTGGAACAAGATTGATTTGATTTATATATGTAGGGTTACCCATAATATGGTAGCTTGTGCGGCCACCACATTAAGAATTGGAAAGAATATTATGAAGGTTTCTTGGCCACCAAAGCATAGTCAAATTTGTTATTATCGCCAAATCACAACACCCTCAAATTTGCACAAGTGTGTGTCTTTGGAGCTCATGGTGTGGTGGGTAACATGGGTACTATCTCCAAGTTGTGGGACTTTCTACTTGAGATAGACCTCCAGAGAAAGTTGGCTCTTGTTCTAAACTACCGCCACAATCTACTCCTAATGCAAGTGAACTATCTAATCCTAATCTAACTTTCCAAGGGATCGAGAGAGAGAGAGAGATCATGAAGTTAAAGCTTATACTAACAAAGCGATGATACACCGAGAAAATGAGGTGAGAAATGACTTTCCAATGTGTGGGAAATGGAAGCGAAGTACATAGTAGAGAGGGTGATAATATTTCTTCACAGTCTAGAAAATGCAAATTCACAACAACATTTCCATGTGTGCACAATAGTAATGAATCCCTAAGAGCATAAAGTAGGCACAATACACCTGCAAGTGAAATAAAGAGGCAAGAATAATGCAATAAACACGAAAAGGAAAGAGAATATCACAATTTTGCATCTACTTGCTTCACCGACATGTGAAAAGTTCATTTACAAAGCAAGAAAAAGGCCTAGATCACCATGCAAGGGTCCACTACAAGGGCCTGTAGCACATTAGCTTCACAAAACAAAAATGACAGAGTTTTTCTACTCAAACTATCTCCCTTACAATCAGCCCAGTATGTCAATTTATAGAGTTTGGAAGAGAGAGGATTGAAATCCTGAAATTTGCCTTTCAACCACTTTCAAGAGGTAATAAATGAATTAAATGATGGTATGTTTCTTTCAAGAGGCTCCCCATTGTCCCATGACTTGCAACAGTGAAAAATGTCTACCCATGCTTCATAATTACACTCCCAACTACCAATTAAAACATTGTTCTGAACCTGGTCCATTTTCCTCAAAATTATCTATCAAATCCAAATCAAATTATATATTTATCAATTTATGTGCATCAGGCTCGAGCTACGATACCAACTTGACCAATTTTGCATGATTTCGTTGAGAAATGCAAAAGATATGGCATTCTAAGTGTGAGCAACTATTTTGAGTTTGTCAAGGATTTCTTGCATTTTACGGGAATGAGCATTTAAATTTTTGGAGATGGAGATGTTTACCTACCCTCATTCAAAATATTTTTTTGACGTAGAGGATGTCGTGCCCTTTCCAAAAAGTCAAATTTTGTGAAAATAGAAATCTGAGTCAAAAGTTATGACCGTTTGAAGTTTGGGGGTCGGGAGTTCCACTTTCCCTTTGTATTGTGGGTATTGTGGGTTTAGGGAACTCATGTCCCGCAGTATTTGGACTGTGTGGGCCTCCTTTCTCCGTGTCGCTTGCTTCGGGATTTTCTTTCATTACGCGTTCATCTTTGAGCGGGCTAGGTGAGTCGTTGATCGCCAACTTCTCGCACCACTCACCCTTAGGTATTTCGGCTATTTCGAGTCCGCATGTCCCATTGTCTTGGAAATTTTTCTCCACCATCTCCACACTCCACTTTGGTTGCAGCTATTTTGTTTTTGAGACCCATGAGTACTTTTGTCCCAACTGTCCCTTGAGCAACGCAGGCAAAATCTTCCGCTTTTTCACATTTTTTCTTGACCTACGCTTCGATTGGCTACTTTGGATTTTTGGGCCCATTGTCCCGAGAAAATTCTTTCCAACCCTACCCGCATTGCACTTGGTTGCTTTGTTGATCAGCTACTTCAACTTTGCGGAGAACTCACTACCCAAGTGAACCTATAATGCCTTGGAAGCACCGACCGACTTAGCCACAATAAACTAACTCCTTTATAAATTTAACCCAAACTAGGTACGACGAACCCTAGTATAATCCGCATTGGTTCCATCCATAGCCCCTAGACCCGATTTGCACTAAAATAGGCCCTTGACTTCATTTTTTCAAATTTTGCAAATTTTACTAACTCCTTAGATTTTTCTTTGGATAGGGAAGTTAGAGAAAAGCCAAGGGATCCCTCAAAACCTGATTTTGGGCCTTGAACCATTTTTGCTTGCTCAAGCCTGAAGAAATTGTGCAAGTTATCAAAATTACCTTTAGGGGTGAATTTTGGATAACAAATGCATTGACATATCCCATTGGAATTTTCTTATGGTGTGTTTGGTTCCCTATGTGGTTCAAACAAGTTTGAGATCCTCAAACTTTTTGGTGTATCACTATCTTTCCATTTTTCCTTAATTTCTTCTCCTTTTTCCTTGTTGATTAAGTAGAGTAGAGTAGTCTTAGAAGTATATGCTATTTTTAGGTGTTACACTAGGGGAACCGACCCTCTCTAGAGATTCACTCAACATACAGGTCATCCACAACCTAAGAGTGTTTCTATTTTTTTCCATTGGAAGGGGAGACATCACACCACTCACCAAAGGGTAAATTCCTCCATGACAACAGTAATATTCTAGAATATTGAGAGAAGTAGTGAACTTCGAGGGGTTGAATTATTTTTCTATGATGATGTTAACACTCGTATGCAATTTTGGATGACATCCTTTTGTTTGGATAGTATGAGATGAAAGAACCATTGCTTATAAAAATAATCTTGGAATATTACACAAAGATGTGAGGTCGATGGATCGGATTACACAAATCAAGGGTATTATTTATAAATGTGTCATAGAAAAGTCACAAATGGATTGCAAAAACATTGGGTGTCAAAATTATCACCTTCCCTAATAAATTCCTTAGGATTCCTTAATTCACAAGGAAGTCTAAGTTTGTGTTGTGGAATAATTTGATTGAGAAAATATACCAACATTTGGTTGGATGGAAGGCAAGGTGTCTAAGCTTGATAGGTAGATTGTGTTGCATGTTATCCTTGTTTATCTCTTCTTGGTATTGCAGACTCGTGTGGGGTGATACACAAAATAATAATAATAATAATAATAATATTTCATTTCTTATGGAGTGGCAATGAGGAGAAGTGGAAGATTTATCTAACAAGATGTGAGAATGCTTATCTATCAAAATAAATTGAGGCAACAACAATTGAGAATTTACATTTTCATAACATGGCTCTTAGTATGAAATTAGATTGGTGCATCTATGGGGAAGATCCACGGTCCTGATTCAAATTCTAAGAGGAAAATATTTGGATAATGGGAGATAAAAACATTTTCACATTATAAAATCCACCCTAGGAATCACATATATAGAACTTCATTATCAAAGCAAGAAATGTGATCTATGAAAACATTACTTGGGAAGTATGGAATTGTGAGTAAGATATTTTTGGGAGAACTATTGCAAGGTGAACCTTCTCTTCTTGTGAGTGATTTGGATGATATATGAAGATTTTTGTTACATACGTGGGGTTGTAAAGTGAAACAATATAGGGAAGAATAAGAGGTTTCCCTAGGCTAGAGAGGAATTTGAAAATCTTGGAGTCTTATGAGGTTCCCTTGGAGTATATATTGTATTTGATTCATATTCTTGAATCTAGGAGGGTTGTAATGACATAGTCCGAAGATACTTTGAGATGGACTAGGAAAAATTAGGGTGATATATAGTCAAGGTAAGTTACAATGATGTATTAGCTAAGGAGGAGTTAAGGTAATTTAAGTGGCTTGGTTATTTTGCAGTTAGTACATTAAGAGAAAATGTGTTTGCATGGTTGGGCTATTTAGAAAATTTATTTACACAAGATAGGCTATTGAAGATGAATTTTATTAGGCCTTCGGTTTGTATTCTTCACAAATAAGTTAGTGAAACATTTGGGCACCCACTTCCTCACCTTTGGACCCTTATACAAGAATATTTGGTCTATTATTTTCTCCTATTTAGACCAATCATGGGTTTTTCCAATAATGGTAAAGGGATCATTTAGTGCATGGCCTAAATGATTTAAGTGGAAGGAAGAATTGTGGGTGGATTTTCCAAAAATGTGATTTGGAATATTTGGAAGGATCGTAATAACTAAATTTTTAGGATAAGGAATTGAATTGGGAAATGTGTTAGGCCAATATTGAGATTGCAGTCTATGAGAATGTTTCTTTTTCTACTAAAATTAATAAATATATTTTGGGAATCAAGAAATTATGGATCTTACAAAGATGGCCAAAGATTACTTTTCTTACAAATAATGTATCTAAATCCTATAATCTTGCTAGACATGATGTCCTATGGCTACCAAAAAGAGTGGGATAATGAAATTAAATATAGATGGTTCTTCAAAGGGGAATCCCAAATTAGTTGGTGTCATTTGCATTAACCATGATTAAAATGGTTTAATGTTATAGGTCGGATCCTTATTATCTCATAATTTACCAATAATGAAGTAAAAGTGATGGCACCCGGTTGATAAAAATAAAAATAGAGACATTGTTGTCCTCTCTATTTTTCAATTCATATTTTAAAATGTTTGAGTGGTGGGGATGTTATATCGGTGGTTGAACTAGGATGAAGAGATGGCTTGAAACATAGTGATATTGATGCAACAACTAGATTAAATGCTCAAACCCTTAGCACCGGTTTCACCTCTAATAGACTCCAAGAAATACAAACCTTGTCATTATATCATGTCTTTCATTGCCCGCATATTCTTAAGTTCATGTATGATTTAATATATATATCACATTTTCAATATTGGTGGCTCATAGAAAGCCACACATTTGGGAAGACACTAGAATTTTTTTGGAAGGCATTTGTATGAGTTCACTGGGTGGCAGCGGATGTAATCAGGTCACAAGGGGACATAGGCGACGTTGTTCCCCTAGGTTGTATCCCTCTCCATGATGCCACTTTTGGCTTACCCTAAGGGTTTGAAAACATGGAAGAGATCTAGGGGCATTCTCTGGTAATTTCGGATCTCGGATGAAGAGGTGAACACACTGCACTTTCCACATCCCTTGCTTGCCAGATCCATGAAAGATGGAGATATGAAGGGGTTTGGGTTGGACATATCCATCCCTTGCCTCTAAAGACGCATCTTGTTTGAAATATATTTATATGCGGTGAACAATCAACACCAGCACCATCTTGTTCTTTCTCCTTCTTTGGGATGATCATCGTCCTCCTTATCATGAGGGTTTCACCCAAATCTATAGCAACCTCCATTTCTTCTTCCTCTTTAGCTTCAACCAGGTTTACTCATGGTTGTTCTGCTTGCCATCTATCCTGTGTAGGATAGTGCGGACACTCAAAATATTTGTGCCCTTCTTCACCACATTGGTAACATGTATACTACCTTTGGGGGATATTCCAACCCTATCCTCCATTATAACCTCTTCCCCTCTGAAACCCCTACCTCTTTGGTAGTTACCATGGCTTTGACCAAATTCTTCATGCCCTTCTGCATTAGAGGATTCACCTTTTATAGAATCAAATCTACCTCTACCTCTCATTAGAGATGATGATGGCCCTCTCTTCACACCTCTTCTAAAATTATTCCTCTTGTTCTTTTCTTCTACTTTTAATGCAAGTTGATAAACATCATCTAGGCTATGGATCCAAAGCATACTCAATTCATCTTGTATGGTATAACTCAACCCATTTACATACCTTGTAGCCTTCTGTTCTTTAGACTCTCCTTGTTCCACCCGAATTAATAACTTGTAAAATTCATTTGTATAATCTTTGATGTTGAGATGCTTTTGTCTTAGGTTTTGAAACCTTCGAAATAGTTTCACGGCATAATCTACAAGAATTTTTTTTTCTTTCAACGTATTCACCATTTTATTCCAGTTTCGAATCTTACCCTTTCCTTTCCTTTGTCTTTCATTTTGTAGGTGATCCCACCAAATCAATACATGCCCAATCAACTTAGTGCATGCAAACTTAACCTTCTTCTCCTCTGAAAGGGTTTTCCACTCAAAGAATTTTTCCATGCGATTCAGCCAATTAATTAGTTCCTCATAACCCTCCACCATAATTAGAACATTAATCTTAATACCATCATTCTTTCCCTCCAAAGCTTGGATCAATCTCTCCTCAAAATGCCACTCATTCAATGTTTCTTTATCTCTCTAATTTTATTCTTCAATGCCTCCTTCATTAATTAACGGAGGTAATTCTTCAATATCATTATATGGGCCTGCGTCCCCATTTGCATGTCTCCTTCTAAGGTGTGTAACTTCTCTTGTGAGCTCAATGACTTGTCTTTGTAGCTTCTACATATACCTATTCATATGGGCATAACCTCCCTCCCGCATCTAGCCATGCTTATATAAAATAGAGGTAATAAATTAAATAACCAAATTTAATATATATTACCTTCATTATTCCCACAAGATCCAAATCTTGCGCGATACCAATTGATGTGGATCCAGCTACAAGAGGTTGAAATACCTCCAAAACACAAAAAAATTGCAAAAAAATAGAAGCTTCAAAATAGTTTTCTTCTCATTCCGAATCCACACTAATCTTTTACAACCTTACAATCTTCCTTTTATTTCCCACTATCTCTAAGAAAACCCTAAAATAAAAAAAAAAACCCTAAAAAGTAAAACACCTCGGATGGACCCCAATTTTTGTGTACAAAATATGCCTTTGTAAATTAAGGTGTATGTTAAATCTTGGATTATTACATAAAACAAAGCAAAAGATATTAAAACTCTAAGTGCTAGACAAAACTAGCATAAAGATTCGTAGTAAATTTTAGAGCACTAGATAAATGAATTGGGCCTGAAAAATGTGTCACCCAACCTTTTAAGAAATGTTGGTGTGGCACATTACTAATCGAAATCTAACAACGAAAAATTTCAAGACGAATCGGTGGTTGGATCAAAAGTTAAAGTTTTGCTCTCACATCATAATCTCTAGAAGTTTATTTTCTCTAGTTTTTCCAACACTTAGCCATTTTCAAGAAATTTTTGAGCTCCCTAAGGTGTAAGGGTGGTCAAAACATGAACACATCCTAAAGGCAGCCGTGAATGCAATGTAAATCTTAAAATCACACCTAATGTGTATGTACTATTGTTAAAATCCTTTGTTCAAGATAAATCTCGTTCAAGAGACTATGAAAGCATTTATAAATTGGAGAAAAGAGGGTCAATATAAGTCGATTGCCTAAAATAGAGCGGGAGGCTCATTATGGCAATAGAGACATGTATGTGTGTCGGTATCAATATGAAGAGATGGAAACATTTATGCCATTTTTTAGATAAGGTATCGGTACTGGAGATGACACTATGTATGTGTAATCGTGTGTGTAATTTATATTGAAAACAACATTATACTACCCTAAGCAAAACATTATTAACTTTTTAAAATAAAGATATTAGATGTTATCAAAAGATGTAAGGTTGTTTTTACATTAATAAGTGTTCTACAATGGGAGTTGAGAGTGGTAATGGAAGGCTATATTAATATAGTTTGTATATAAACAATTAATTACCACATCAAATATGACACCCATTTGACTATAATGGGAATTTGATCTTAAATTTGATCTTTATTTTATAGTCACATAGTAGTTGTTATCCAAAATTCACCCCTCAAGGTAATTTTGATAACATGCATCAAATTCTTCAGTCCGAGCAAGTAGATTGATTCAAGGCCCGAAATCATGTTTTTGGGGCCCCATCGGCTTCTCTCTAACTCTCCCATCAAGAAAAATCCCAACGAGTTAGAAAAATAGAAAAAATGCAAAAGATAAGGTTGTAGGATTGTTTTAAAGCATTTCGGGTCTGAAGGGTGCGGATCGCGGTGCGGGAGGTTCTTCAGTTTGGGACCAAAAAAGGGAAGAAAATCAGCTAAGTTAGACATTTTTGTCCCAGGCGGTCCGCGGGACAATTGGGACGTCGGGACGCTAATGGGAATGCGAAAGGAGAAGAGCCACGCAATAAAAATCGTCAAATTTTTTTGTTTCACGTTTTTTAGAGCACGGGCGCAAATCGGTCGATTTTTGCCGCAAGCCGATCTATGCGGGCGGTCATGCGGAGATTTTCGTCCGAGACAACCAGGACAAAGTACGTGCGGGACCGCAAAGACAAAAAAAGCCACAAAAGGGGACAAGGAAGCCCGAATCGGCCGATGTGGGAGAATTCATCCGGGACAGCCGGGACACGCGGACCGATTTTTCGAAATAGCTGCAGCAAAGAAGAAAAGTCAACGTTTGACCCGTGAACTTCAAATGGCCATAACTTTTGACTCCGAGCTCCGATTTTCACAAAATTACAACGATAGATATATTTAAATAAAAAAAAATATTCGGCTCCAGTCAGTTAATGCTCATTCCTGTCAAATGACAAAAACACTGCAGGACCAAAATATGCCCGCACTCGAGAAGGCCATAACTTTTGCATTTTTGAAATTACACAAAATTGGTACCATTGAAATCGTGGCTCGAGCCCGATGCATAAAAATCAAGAAATTTTGTATTTGATGAGAAATTAGTGGGGATTTTTCATAAAATGTGGGAGTTGAGGTGTTTTATTTGGTAGTAGGGAGTGCAATTAAGAGGCATGGTCACCATTCTTTCTGTTATTAATGGGGAGCCTTTTGCAAGTAATATACAATCATTTCACTCCATTTAATGCCTCTTACAAGTGGTTGAAGGATAGATTTTGGGATTTCCATTTTCCCCTTCTCTCTCTCTTCTCATTTTCTTATAAATTGGAGTGTTGGGCTCATTGTAAGGAGAGGTAGTTTTGTAGCAAAGCTCTACCAAAATTGCTTTGTGAAGCTAATGTGTTGCAGGCCCTTGTTGTGGACTCCTTGCATGGTGATCCAAGCCCTTTTCTTGTAACCGATTTGAGAAGTGCATATTAGGTAGCAATAAAATATAAGTTTGTGGATGCATCTGACCACTTGTGTTTTTTTTTTTTTGCATTCTTCTTGCCCCTTCAACCTTGATTACAAGAATATTGTGTCTATTATTATGT
The DNA here is from genome assembly GCA_018340775.1 of Taxus wallichiana var. yunnanensis. Lineage (NCBI taxonomy): Eukaryota > Viridiplantae > Streptophyta > Pinopsida > Cupressales > Taxaceae > Taxus > Taxus wallichiana. Next base: position 964,536,054 of record CM031242.1, on the reverse strand, counting down.
TCTTGCAGGGATCCATTATCATTGTGTATGTTTGAAATATTGTTGTGAATGCATTTTGCTAGATTATGGAGAACTGTCATCACCCCTTCTAGTGTGCACCAATCGATGGCTACTCTCACACCCTCCTTTTACGGTGTATCACCACTTTAGTGTATGCTTTCATTTTATGCATTCTCTCTCCCTAGTCCCTTGGAAATTTAAATTAGTATAGTTAGTTTAGGTGCATTAGAGAATGTGGCGAGATAGTTTAGGAGCTTAGGTTTCCAAGGTCTATCTCAAGTAGAGTTGACTTGGAGGGATGTTATCCAATCACACCGTGAGTTCAAGTATATTCACTTGTATAAACAGGGGTGTTGTGATTCGGTGTAGTTTTTTTTTTTTTAATTTGAGAATTCAATGAAAAAATCGTAATATCTTGACCACACATTTTTACAACCTTATTTTCTTGGATTATATTTTTACACACATTGGTGTGGCTAGATTAATGCCATTTGTACCAATCGATGGGAAATTTTTGGAGAATGTAATTGTGTTATTTTGTTTGAAGTGAAGCTTTTATGGGTTAGGTGCATAGAATTCTTAGGCTTAGGTACCAAGGATTGAGGGGATTATATTACGCCAAAATCAATATCAGGCAAGATCCTAACCTCATCCCTTATTATTTGGTATCCGTAGAATGTGTGCGTTGGTAAATGGTTAGGGAACACCTTTACACCTTCATACAAACAATTAAACTATAATCCACTTGATGGTAATGAAGTTTTAATCAATATGAAATACATTTTAAATCCAATATAAGAGCCTTCATATCAGCGTCTATCAACATTCTCCAAATAAATGTAACCAACATATAAAATAAAAATAAAAAACATTGTTGTCCTCTCTATTTTCCATTTCATATTTTGAAATGTTTGAGAGGCAGGGATGTTATACGGGTGATTGAACCAGGATGAAGAGATGGCTTGACATCTAGTGATATTGATGCAGAAACCAGATCAGATGCTCAAGCCCTCAAAACTAGTTTCACCTCTGATAGACTCTAAGCAATACAAACCTCGTCATTGTATCAGCTCTGTCGCCGCCCGCATATTCTTAAGTTCATGTATGATTCAATGTATATATCACATTTTCAGTATTGGTGGCTCATAGAAAGCCACACATTTGGGAACACACTGCAATTTTGTTGGAAGGCAGTTGTATGAGTTCAGCAAGCGGCAGCGGATGCAATCAGGTCACGAGCGGACATAGGCGGAGTTGTTCCTCTAGATTCTAAGTGAATTTTTGATGTTTTTTTAGAACAGGGTATGGATATATGTCAATTAGTACGCCCATCATTCTTTATTTCTTCGCCACTTCATTGCTTATATGTCAAAACGATTTCTGAAGGAAATCTCGCATCGAATGATGTGCCATCAGAACAAGAATGGATACAAAACCATGTTCTTTTGAATCCCCACTGTCTGAAAAATCTCAAATGAGACAGATAAAAATGCAGGTAAATGTTGCTGGTCTATTAATTATCACACTTACAATGTAGGATCTCTCTATACGATCTTTCATTCTAAAGTATAATACTAATACTTGTCATTTTCCAAAAAAAAATTAGTCTAGGGTTGGATTCGCACTAAAATTTTGTGACTTTTTGTATTTCATGGAGAGCTCCACACCCGATAATTTGGAAACAAAGAAAATTGGCGGTCTTGACGTTTAGAGAGAATGAACTGGGAGTGAGGTAAGGATATGTTTCAGTCCTTACTCAGGCTATGAATCTTCTCTCTTCAAACAAATTCATCCTACTTTGTTTGCTATTGTATTGGTATTCTTGAAAAACCTATCTAACCAGAAAACTATTTTCTGTTCATACAACAATGCGTGTGCTTGAGGTGAAAATGTGGTTCTTTTTGTCTATTTTAAATATATATTTCTTAAATCATTCCTCATTCTTTTGAACCTTAACAAAATAGTAAATGTAGTATAGATTATGTTCTTTCTCGAGCTCATAGGCAATGGTATCATAGATGGGATTGATTCTCTTATTTTTATGTTTCAGGTGGTCACATACAATTTTTAATTACAAAATTGTAAATAATAGAATCTTTTCCTATGTTTGTAGACCAATAACTATTTAGGAAGAATACTCTCACCTCTTGCTAGTTATGGGTGACTGAAAATTTGCAGCAGATGCAAAGAGATTGTAGAGTTTCTTTTTGTCAAATGTTAGCTGCACATTAATCAAGTTAATTTTTAAATTTTATTTTAAAAAATCTAATAACTTTGTTACACTTCTTAAATTTTAGAAGCAAAATCCAGTTCCAAAATCCAGAAAGTTTTACAAATCATAGGAACATTACCCTGCAAAAATAAACCTCCTAAAATATAGTTACAATAATTGCACATAAATTTGTAGTTTGCTCCCTCTACGCGACCACTACCTTATGGTATTTACAAAACCATTATTTCAAGCATACGTTATTTTTGAAATTATCATCTCTATATATCTAATCTATATAAATTTGAGGTTTTCCCTATCTTTAAAATTTTCATCTCTAAATTGCTTACCTTGTTTATATTGTGTATTCTTGACACCTCGGTATTGAAAAAAATCACAAGGGCTTCTAGACTTCAAATAACATTTGTTTTTCCTTAAAATTGTCTTGGTCGTTGACATTCAAATTAAAATTTTAATGCAGTCAAGGCTTTTAACTTACATTCTAAAAAAACCTTAAATGCCATGTGATGAGAGAGTGGACTTGTTCATATTTTGTTAGGAGTTATGTTCACTCACCTTTGATATGCTACCACATTGTTGCATACATGTCTATCGGTGGTATTTGTAACAACTAACATAAAACATCCACTCTCAAAACACATTAAAAACCCTGCTCCCTTCATCTCCCAAGACAATTCCTTAAATGTTGCATTTATTTATTGTGTTTGTGGGTGTGATCCATCTCTAGACTTAGATCCAACTACATCCAAGCATTTTTGTATTCCCCTATCTTCTATCGGTATTCTTACCTTTTAAACATCACCCCACATTCCCACCATCGCATAAATGTTTGGTACAAGAACATAAGGTCCAATAATTTTAAGATCCATAAGAAAATATAAGAATGTCAAACATACACATATAATGATCTATTCGAGTCATAATGCACTAAGAATCATTCATTTTATTGAAGTATTTATAACCCTTACCCATTAGGCTTGCATGGGAATAAAACACAAAGCAAACTTACGTGGACATGATTGAATCCACGGTGGGTCATTATCTCAAAGAGTTTAAATGAATGTGTATTATAGCCGTGCATTGCATATCTTGCAATCATCACTTGTCCATGAGAACATATTTTCATTATGCACTTTGTCAAACAAATTGTGAGCCTTGTGTATGATTCCACATTTTGCGTGTATGTCTAATAGAGTGTTTGTAGCTATAACATCTTACAAAAATTCACTTTAAGGAGGCGTTGCCCATTATGTTGACTACACACAATTGCGTTGTAAATTATTCTATTTATCTTCAACTATTGCAGACATGCATGAAAAATGTGGAAGCATACACTTGGCATGCCAATTGTTTGGCTAAATTCTTGAAACAAATGTGGTCTTATGGAATTTGATGATTGCAAGATGTGCGAAAAATTGGGTTTGTTGAAAAGGCCTTGGGAAGCTTTCAAGAAAATGCAATGGCTAGGGGTAAATCCAAAATTCACAACCTTTTCAAGCATCCTTCCATCCACCGCAAAAATGGGAGCTTTAGAATAGGTCATGGACATCCATCAAAGCACAATGGAAAGCAGAATTTTGTTAGATGTAGTTGCAAATGCCTTAGTAGACTTGTATGCAAAATGTGGAAGCATACAAAATATATGTGACGTGTTCTAAAAAGTGCCTCAAAGAGATGTGGTCTCATGGATTGCCATGATTACAAGATATGCACAAAATGGTTTTTGCAAGTATGTTTTCAAACTCTTTGAATTAATGAAGCACTCTAGAACATACCTTGACCATTTATCATTTTTTTTATTATTATGCAACCATGTAGATATATTGGATGAGGGTTGTAGATACTTCAATGTAAATTTATATATGCACCCTTTTCTTGTACCATTGTTATTTATCAAATCATTCGTGTGCACAAATTTTTATAACATAAGCCCATTGTTCTTTTGTTTGGAAAATTCCAAGAATTTCGCTTGAGCATCTGCAAGTTTTTATTATTCCTTGTCACATATTCATTTACTTTGTAACTAGAATCATCAATGGCCATTTACTTATCCATCATGTTTGTGCATGATTCGGCATATCAATGTAGCTCAATCCTAATAAGGAAGTGCATATTTAGTAACATGTTTCTCTCTTAATTCATTATTATTGTTTATGTCATTGTTATTGCACATGCCTCTAGGCATAGGAGGAAGGACATTGGTGAAAAATATTTTGAATTTTTTTCTTCTCTTCAACTCAATTTCTTGATCTTGTAGTCATTGATCAATTGATCTTTTGTACTGATTTCGTGCAACTAAAGTCCCTTGCTCTTTTGTTTGGAAAATTTTGATAATGTTGGTTGAATTTGTGGAACTTCGTGGTCGAGTGGTCAAGTATTCCAAGTTGTTGAAACTTATTCATTGTAAATTTTGACCCTTTTGTGATTTCGCATAATAGAAAAAAAAGGAATAAATTGATCATGAATCATAAACCATGAACCATAATAAAAATGCATGATGAGTTTCCTATCTAAACGTAAAATGATAATTTGGTTGAACCATGGAGATCCTAAAGATATATTAAATCTAGAGAAATTCCTTGACCTATCTTTTGAGTTAACAATATTAAAGTGAGGACATGTAGGAAATTTCAAATTTGAAGAGGGTGACAAACAAATTGGCTTCAATCAAAGTCTTTTTAGATTCAAATTATATGTCAAATTCTCTCTCCACATTTATGTATTGCTTCCTCCAAAATTTTGAAATGGACTTGACATTCTTTATGCAATTTGTTGTGTAATTCATTTCTATAAATTATCTGCAAAAGATTTACGATATAATATACGATCAAGGGTAATAAATTTACACATTTATATGTGGATATTGAATATGTGTGACCAACTAACTCGTGGAATGAAAGCTATCAATTTCTATAGATGTGATATAGGCTACTTGAAAGTAGAAAAATACTTGCATTTGCCTTTATATTTTTAGATTAGGTCTCTCCATTAACATACTCACTTCCAAGTTTAAAATGTATATACTATTCATAGTTATTGGTAGTTTTATTAAACTCGAAAATCTATCTTGTTAATTATCAAAGGGTTTTTGGACTTGTCAAGGAATTATTTACATGTAGTTTCATAAAACTTTGAAAACCTATCTTATCAACTATGAAAGGGTTTTTGAACTTGTTGAAGCATTATTCACATATGTTAGAAGAAGGAAAGCATCGATTAGGTAGAAGTGTTAATGTACATGTTACAAGATCATTGTCAACATGTACCCCGATGCCATGGGAAAATTTAGAGTTGATGAGGTAATATGATCTATCCCAAATACAAACTCCCCAATACATACCATTTGTAAGGAATTTTCCGCTTAGTTTCACAAATGATTTCCCAATAATACAACCACCGACAATTTAAGCATATTTTACAAGAGAAAGTCCCAAGCTTGTCTATGCAATTTATATACATCTAAATCTAGTTACGCAATTTTAACTCTAAAATTTCACTTGTCATCTTTTCTATCATTTGGTTATAATTAGCGTATTTCTCACTAATTAGCTAACACTCCCTTCCATCTCGGTCAATTAACAACACTTTGTTAATTAACTAGTCTCTCCTTCATTTTGGATGCAAATTAACATTACTTTGTTAGTTATAATCCTATTCTAATTAATTAATTGACCAATATTGATTAATTAATCCTCTAAATGAGAATTTACCCTCCTATTGGGTCATTCCCCCTCTCCGATCCTTGTAATCCATCAACTTCTCTCCAATTGGCTTTTACAAGCCTAACTTGGTCTATTAATCAATCTAATTGATTAATTTAAATCACACCCAACTCACTTAAGTTGGAAAATCTAATTAACCTCCCTAATCATACTTAACCCTTTCTAAATCTATTTAGCTCTTGCTAATCCATAAAGTTCTTTTATCCCACATTCATGAGGATAATAGTTTCTCCAAACTGGAAAACTATATATAGAACCCTACCCCCTCCTTTCTAAGGTTACATCTTTACACCCATGTCCTTGGTAAGACATTAGCATAAGATAAGAGTATTTCAATTGAAAATCTTATTGATCTAGCAACCCTTTTCCATTTTCTACTTGGTAAGAGTAGTAAGAGGAGAACCAAAATGACCATTAAGCCATATTGGTGAGACCTCTTCCTCTCCCTGGAGAAATCTTTTGAACGCACATGGCTTCATACAACTCGCTTTAAGGAAGTTTCTATGATCTAAATCCCATCAAAAACATCAAAGGATGGCTTAGCATTTCATGTTTTTAATATTAGATGCATTAGTTAATATTTTCCTTTTAATGGCTTTATCTTGATGTTTATGATTAATTAGCTTAGTTATTAGATCTACTTGGTGTTAGGTTCTATTAATTAGCTTAGCTTCTTTATCATGCATACATTTAGCATACTCGGTGGGTGCCACTTTGTCTCACATGCATTCTTTAGTTTTTGTTAAGTTTCTTTTTGCATACTAACCTCTTTTTAACACATTGAAATAACTTGTCTTTCTTAACTTATTTTGTTGAGTTTGCATGTGTTGAGTTTTCCTTGTAGGTATAAAGGAGGTGAAGTGTTGTCAAAATTGGATCTTGATAAGAAAAATTCAAGCTTTCTCCATGTTTTATTTTTAGAGTATCATTTTTTTATCATTTTACATGTTAGTTTTATCAATTTGTTGAAAATGTTAAGTTTTTTATCATGAATGTTAATGTTTGATAGTGTTGAGTCTTCTTTGCACATATTAAGGAGGTGGGTTGTTGTCAAAATGAGATCTTGATGAGAAAAAATCAAGCTTTCTCCATGTTTTCATTTTTAGAGCTTCATTTTTCATCATTTTACATGTTAGTTTTGTCAATTTGTTGAAAATGTCAAATGTTTTGACATGTTAATGTTTAATATTTTTAGTCTTCTTTGCACATATTATGGAGATGTGTTTCTGTCAAAATGGGATCTTGGTGAAAAAAATTAATCTTTTTACAAAGTTTGAGACTTTTTTGACATTTTTGTAGTACATGTTAATTGCATACTCATGAGTTTAGTAAAATATGTGTAACCTATCTTCCTGGGAGGCCATAACTTTTTCTCCTAAAATTGAAATGACTCTATTTTGTGATGGAAGGTTCTTGAGGTGAACTATGCAATGAACACATAAATTTGGGATTTAACCTTACAGAAAATGTAGGGTTTCCTTTATTATAAAATTAGTCATTTTCTTTGCATGTTAGATTCATTTTAATTTTATCAACACCACATATGCTCTTCTCTTACGCTTTTGAGTGACCTTGAGAATCAAAAATGGATATGATTATGGATATTTTTCTAACATTATGGTTATCATTTGTTTAGAAATGGTGTTAGCATTTTAAATATTTGTTGGAAATCTCTTTTTGTTATAAATTCATCGAAATTGCATATGTTCTTCTCTTGTGCTTTCGAGTGATCTTGAGAATCAAAAATGACAATGATTTTGGATGTTTTTTTAACATTTTGATTTTCATTTGGAAATATGGATAACACTTGATATTTTGCATGGAAAAACTAATCATTTGAGTTGTTATTTTAAAATTTGTTTCTAACACTTAAATGTTTTGATTGTGATTTTTTTTTTTCTGTTTCTTAAGTTGGATCAAACTTTGTGTATGCTCTTCTCTTGCGCTTTTGAGCGACCTTGAGAATTAGAAAAAAAAATGGTCCTCATTCTAACATTTTGGTTTACATGCACAAAACTAATCATTTGAGTCATTTAAAAATCAATATTTTTAAGGCATTTATTTGTTTTTAGTTACATTTTTCCCATTTCTACTTAGTTGGATTCAATGTTGTGTATGTTCTTCTCTTGTGCTTTCAAGTGATCTTGAGAATAAAAAGAAACCTTGATCCTCTTTTTGCATGAAAAACTACTAACCACTTAGGTGTGGAACCAAATCACTTGTCAAAGATTAAACATCAAAACAAAACTAGCTACATTATATGCTGAAACTTGCTAATGGCGTGAAAAACCACATTAAGATCAAGATTTAAAAAACACCATTCATTCACACTATATTTACAGTGCAATTGAGAAGGCTAAGGTCAATCGATTTAATTGTGGGAAGTATCTTGGCATAAGCCATAAAACTCATTATGAGGATTACCACAGGAACCCCAAAGTAGTCAACACATTGAGGGAATTGGTTGATGAAACGAGAAGTGCCCCACTACCTACTTGACTAGAAATTCTTGTGAGGAGTGCTAAATGTTGTCTCGTATGAGGCCTCTTTCATAAATTTTATTGTGGGGTAATGGTCCTTTGTTTAAGATTTAGTCTTTAAAAGTGTACCTATTTTAAACAAATTATTAGTGAGTGTTGACAACAAAATCCTAGGGAGCCATTTATCATTGGGGCCAACTTGACCGTATCCAAAATCATGTTTCAAAGAGATATTACAAAGTAAAAATTTCTTGGAGTCATAACCTTATTTTAGAACAAAGTGGGAGTACATTGAAGTTGTGCCTCATATATATTTCATCACAAATCATACTTAGCCAAACTTCCTCGAAGTTAAAACCTTATTATTCAAATAAGGAAAAACTCTGTCGAAGTTACACTAAGTAATTTTCATCACCACTCATACATTTTCCTTGATATTTTGACATCATTTGGTCAAAAGAGAAAACTTTGAAGTGCTGCCAAAATTTTGTCCACCACTTTTGTACCCATTTAAATTAGTTTTTCTTTAAAAACTTGATTTAAGTGTTGAAAGTGTGTTGGTACATATTCATATTTTTGGTGGTAGTATTAAACCAACATTGAGACTAGTGAAATCATAATACCCTATCCCACTTGGTGTTCCAAAACTATGAGTAGGAGTTTGGGCGGGTTGGGATTTAGGGGGTGCTCGCGTGAACACCCTTCACCGAAATTGTTATGTAAGTGACGAAAAATGTTCATGCAAACACCCTTTTGCACAAAGGGGTGTTCGCATGAAACCTTTGTTTATATATTTGTGGGGTGCAAAGGTTCTCAATTTTTCCTCCACCCGCAATCTTTGTGCGAGGGATGATCACCCTAACGCCTCTATCAATAAGTGATGCTCATCCTAGTCCAACGTCACCCAACATCACCCGCACTGTATTTATACTAGTTTTTGTAAAAGTTGGTTATTTTATAAATATTACATGGCACCCAATTCATTTTTATACTGGTTTTTTTGTAAAAAATAGTCTTCCCTACAGAATATTGAAACCCTAGCTAATAATCAACAGTGAGTGAGCCCAAGAGAAAATTTCTCTCCAATCCCCAACTATGCAACCAATCCCCAAATTTCACTTCAATCCCCAACTACTGTCATTCTTGACTTCACAAAATTAATACAATAATCAACTACTATACTTTTTTGTTATATCAGTTCAATCCTCCAACCAAGTGGAAGTTCATCACAAGATTAATACTGGACCTACATTTATGCTTTTCCATGTCAACATGACCTGGGATCATGCAAGAAAATCATTTAAAGAGAACACAAACCCAATAAGCATATTATTCTTGTCATTTATTTATAATTATATCTATAATTAAGTTTATCTTGGTCTGAACTACACACGATGTTCTTCGTCCAATGTAGCAAAAATTATATCAACATGAGCTTGTTTGATGTCATTTGATCCAACTATTTTTCTTGTGGAACCTTATACAATTAGAGCAGACAACAGCATAAGAGTGTACTACTACTAGTATCGGAAGTGGATTGATTTAGCTTTGACGAAAACATTCCTCTTGGGCAAGTGGAAAAGGAACAAAATTTCCATTACTCTGTCACAGTTTCCAATAAACCATTACAATCTCCAATAAACCATTACTCTGAAAGGATTATGGGGTTTACAATTTCTTCCCCAATCTGACATAGATTTGTGAGGATGATTTCCTTGGTGTTCTCATAAAAGTATGTCAGTCCTTGTCAAAATTATTTGTGTTGAGGTCATGGTGTGTCAAGGTTTTGAATTCTTTGTTATCATGTTTGAATATGAGTCTAAGCCCTTGTGTCATTTATTAAGCTAATCATGAACCATATATTTTTCCTCTATGAATTCTCAGCGCTGTGGAGAGAATGTATCATAAGAAAAATTGTGTTGATGAAGGACAGACAAGAGGCTAATGAGAACTTTGTGTTTGGTTTTCCTATTCTTGTCATTTTGCAATTTCTCAAATTTTGTGGAAATTTATGGTTGTAAAGTACATGAATCACATCAAACAATGTAATTTATTCAGTGAATATGAATGTAAATATACACATGGGATCTTTCTTTCATTTGTATGACTTGTTTCTTTCCTATTCTTCCATACCATACCATACCATGAATATCTGAAAAACATCAAGGAATTCATAAATTTTGATAAAATGGTCAGGATAAAAATTATATTCTCATTTAAATTAATATCACATATCTTTATTGATTGTCAACCATTAACATAACAAACATAACCCATGTATCAATTTTGAAATTCTAATGAAAACTCTAGTTTTTTCTTCTTAGTTTATGTTTACATTGTATATTAATATGTTAAATACACGTATAATAAAATCTATATTTTAACATACATACACAATATTTTAAAGAATTTTGTTTCAAAGACAAAAAAATTATATGTTTTAAAAAAAATTGAAAAGAAATTAACTTTATGTGAATTTTTATCAATTTTTGTTTCTAAATATTCTAAATTGAATTTTACTTTCATTTTTGTACAGTTATGGCTTCTTCCTCTACTAATTTGTTTGAGAGGACTGACTTAGAGATAGAAAAACTATCATCTATTCTTGAGCTTCCGACTACAAGTTGGGCCATACAAAACACATTGTGAAAACATATTGAAAGATCTTCAAAAAATACAAACAAACTTGAAAACATACAACCCTTTCGAGTCCAAGTCACTTAAAAAATTTATGGATGAATTAAAATCAAGTGTGACAGGTGATGTGGGATATAATGAGGTTGTAACTAGACTTCCTGATAAGGAAGTCGTTAAGAGATCATGTTGGTCGAGTTATGTAGGCCAAAATAAAATTAGGGAATATTATATAAAAATTGTACACGTCTCCTCTTGCACACCATTGATTTATCCCATATTTGTGGCATCTCAAGGCCAATTTCTTAATAATGACCAGTTACCATTATATTTCATATTGATGCTACATATTGAGGTTCACCTAAACCTAAAGGTGAACTATTTAGACATCCATAGTTATTTCAGGTAGTGGGTGTGGCCGCATTAGCAACATGCCTACATATCGATAGGAAGGATCTCAAAGCTGTTATTGATGCGTGAAAACATGTAGAGAGGCCACAACCTTTCTTATCTAGCTTTCAGGATGTCGTTGCGCCTATCATTATGAGTGCCCATGAGGGTGCTATAGAGGGTCTTGGGAGCATTACTCGTGAGACCCAATTTATCTCTCTTCCAACTATGTGGGTCAGCTCCTTGAAAGACCACGGTACTAGCAATGGATGAGCTAGTACCAGTAGTGATGCACATAGTGAGTTATACACTCGTGCACATTTGATTACCCGACAACTTTGAGGGAGTTGCGAGATGTTACTCGAGATGCGTCGGCTAGGACGCATCATGGTTGCTGACTTGTTGCGTGCATATGAGCTAATGGCACGGCAATGTGGCATTCCACTATCGGGGTTTTGGATTTTATGGACTAAAGTACTATTCGCGGTAGTGTATCTTCTATTTAGGTCTTGTTGTATCGCAGAAATCTGACAGACCTCATTTCTGGGATCGTGACACCCGATGTTCAACACTTTTCTATTTCGTGTGTGAAAATTAAACCTTAATTTAATTAAAATTTATTTTATTTCATTATTACTTTATAATTTATTAATATTTAAATAGATATATAAGATCTAGTGTTGACATATAATATTGAACGTTTACTTGTGTGTTTAGGATTTTACTCCAGCGCATGTTGGTGAGTATTGTGGTGCTTCACCCACATCATATCCACATATGACATATACACAACTCTTGAATGAGCCCAACCATGATCTATCACTTGATGTTGAGGGCCTAAGTCAGCTTGGCTCATTTGGCTCGTTATTTGCTAGTGTTGAGGTCATGGGTCAAACACGAGACAATTTTTGTTGTGGTCCCATAGATTTGGAGTCACATTTCACCGAGGTATATATATATATATATATAATTGTTTTTAGATTTAATATTTAATCTAAATTGAAATTTGTGAAATTAATGTTTTATTGAAAAAACTTGTTTATCAACTTCTTACATTTAATTTATTTTGTTTCACAAGGATCTACAGGACAAAGATCTACACATAGTGTA